>NIVC01000672.1:170000-185000 GCA_002269645.1 Macrostomum lignano
TGTCCCTGGGTCTGCACTGCAAAGTCCCTAGCCCCAAAGTCCCTAGGAAGACATAGCCTCAGTCAGAGCACGAATCCCACAGCCTACGGAGGGCACCCAGGACCAAACCCTGGCGTCGCAGGTCGAACAGTGGGAACACCACCATCACCGACATGTAGACAGCTTGACACGCTTGGCGACTCCACCGACGAACTCCGTGCCCCGGATACTTGCGACCGTCTCGCTCCAAGTAGCCCAGGATTTGCAGCATCAACTCCGGACCGAATTCCTTGAAATCCACCAAGGCAGTGGCGCACTTCCCCTTCAGGGCTAGCAGCACCTCAAAGATGCCCCACGGGTCGCCCTTCCGCATTGCCTGGTGCAGTTTCTTCCGACTGGGTCCTACGTTCTCCAGTTCCGCGACGGTCACTGGTCGGCACGGTCTTGTCTGAAGCCGGTACGCTCTCTGCAGATATTCTTCAATCAGGTTTCTACATCCGGCACAATCTTCCTCCGCTTCCCATGACGTCTCAAGCTCCTCTACACCGGCCCACTGCAGCAGATACTCCGCTCCTCGCTCCGTGACTCGTACTCCTAAGACCTTCTCGACCTCGTACTCCTCCGGCAGTGTCTCACTCGCCTCGTTCATCTCTTCGTCCTGCTCATCGTCTGAGGCCTCCTCACTTGCCTCCATCTTGACGTGCTCCTCATCCCTCCTCGCCTGTTCTCTCTCGTACGCCTCCTCAGCTAATCGGTCGCTCTCTTGTAGTCTTTCTATCTCTTCTCGGAGATCGTCGGGCATGTCTTCATCCTCTAACATCCCTTCTGCGAGCCGAAGCATCTCATCCCGGTCACGAACAGCATTTCCAAAGATATCGTACAGCTTTCTAAGGAACGGACACGACAGTATTCGGTACGCCTCTTCGCACTCCTGGAATCTCTTCCGCGTCTCCTCTGTTGCGCTCTTGTCAGGGTGCAGTTCGCGTGCTCGACCGTAGAACGCTTTCCGAATCTGTGCCGCAGACGCCCACAGCTGCACTCCAAGACACTCGTAGAGGTCCGCCATCTGTAACAGTCCGGCCTAACTCCGATGAGCAATGAGACACGCACGACATGTACCTCCCTTCCCCCTTGGCTATCCCAGCGCCGTACACCGGACCCTTCTTCAGTAGTGGTACACCGGGACCCCAAACCGATCTGGCGGTCGCCGCAGACGTTTTGGTCGCCCTGCTTCCTCCTGTGCCGTCCTCACTTCCTGCTCGGGTACGTTGGCGTCGTTCGGCTCTGCCTCATCCTCTTCGTCCTGCTCCTCGTCGTACCGCGACTCATCGTCGTGCTCTTCTTCGTCATCGTCTGCTTCTCGACGCTCAGGTCCGGGCTCACAGTCTTCGGCCAGATTTCGGGTGTCCGGTGGAGCGTGATCTCTTGGATCTTGAAACCGCAGCTGAAGATCTTCAAACTCTTCATCTTCCTGCTCGGATTCCTGGTCCTGCGGCCCTCGCGCTGCGGTCCACCTCTGGGTCTCGCCCCGTTGCACTCTCTGCCTTCGGCTTCGTCCAGCAGCGGAATTATCACGTCGCGGCCTGGTTTTTCCCGAACTGGCCCTCCCAATTTCCTCTCTGTCTCTTGACCGTCTGCCGCCTCCGTCTGAACCTGAACCGGCCGGAGATTGTTGAAGTGCACCACCTTGGTCTTCTGCGGCTGTGTCGGATCCTGCACTCGGTACAACGCATCTGACAGCTTCTCCAGGACCTTCACTGGGCCGCGCCAGTTGATATGGAACTTGCTTTTCTCTCCCATCTCCAAGCACGGATAGTACAGCAAGACAGAGTCGCCCTTCTGAATCGCTTTGCCCTTCACTTTCCGATCGTAATTCATTTTCTGCCGTCGCTGAACCGTCTCGCGTCCTTCTCGAATGCGTTCATGGGCATGAAGCAGGTTCTGCTTGATCTCTTGCACAAACAAGGGACAGCTGTCCGTCTTTCGCCTAAGGTCCTCTGGTTCGAATCCCAGTGGCATCTCCTGACCATGCAGCATGTAGTAGGGCGTGTAACCGGTGGACGCCTGGACCGTCGATCGATAAGCCATCAATGCACTTGGCAGGTACTCCTCCCAGGCGTTCTGACCCTTCTGTACCAGATACGTGCGCAAACTGTTCTTCAGGAACCCATTAAATCGTTCCACCTGTCCGTTGCCACTCGGGTGGTAGGCGCTCGTCCTGGTCTTCTTCACACCCAACAGCTCGCACAGCTTCCTGACGATCCCCGACTCAAAGTTCCTTCCTTGGTCTGAGTGAAGTACCCGGGGGCACCCGTGATTGGCAATCCAGCGTTCGAATAGCACCCTTGCGATCGTTGCCGCCTTCTGGTTCCGGATGGCATAAGCGTCAGGCCACTTTGAGAACGCATCTTGCACCGTGAGGATGTAGAAGTTTCCTTTCTTGCTCCGTGGCAGCGGCCCGATGACGTCCGTCATCACGATATCGAATGGGCTTGAACTCGGAATCGGCTCCATCGGTGCAATTGGTTTCTTGCCAGCTTTGGCCTTGGTGCAGTCCAAACAGGCTTTTACGTGCTCTTCGACCTCGCGGCCAAGTCCCGGCCTCCAAAACGATTGCCGCACCTTCTCCTTGGTCTTGAAAATCCCAACGTGCCCTCCACTCCGTCCACCATGAGCTTCTTCCAGCACCGCTCTCAGCATATTCCGTGGCAACACCACTTGCGGCTGACGTCTACTGGCCGTATGACACAGCAACACCTCACTGTCCGACACCTCAAGGTCACGACGTCTTTCGACAATCCTCCTTGCCGTCGGTGATATGCGCCGCAAATGCTCTTCGGTTATCTCTCCGTCGCTGTGAGCCAGCAGCTCCATCGCCTGACGAATGTCGCTGTCCATCTTCTGGCTCTCTCTGATCTCCTCCGAGGTCCACTTCTGCAATCCCAACGCGTTCACGCCGATCTGCTCTTGTGCACATCCAGGACAACTCTCGCTTCCTTGATGGCGCCGACGTGGCTTCCTGGAGAGAGCGTCCGCGTGTTGATGTTTCACTCCCGGACGATGTTCGATGCGATACCTGTACGGAGCCAAGAGTTCCAGCCATCTGGCCAGTTGTCCTTCTACGTCCCGCAGCGAATGCAGCCACTTCAAGCTGCTGTGATCGGTGCGCACTAGAAACTCTCGCCCCATCAGGTAATAACGAAACTTCTGTACGAAAAACACCACGGCCAGCAACTCGACTCGTGTCGTGCAGTAATTCCGTTCTTCTCGCGACAACGTCCTGCTTCCGTAAGCTATTACCTTCTCACTCCCATCTTTCTGCACCTGCGAAAGCACAGCGCCAATTCCTTCTTTTGTGCTACCGTCTGTGTCTAAAACGAATTCTCCAGCGTCCTCCGCAAAGTTTGGAAACGCCATGACCTCAGATCCCTGCAACCTTTCCTTCAGGGCCTCGAATGCGGCTTGACACTCCTCATCCCAGCTCCACGGGCAATCATGTCGGGTCCGTCGCAGCATCGGCTCAGCAATGCGGGAAAAATCTGCGATGAATTGCCGGTAATACCCGCACAGTCCCAGGAATGACCTTACTTCCTTCACATTCCTCGGAGTTGGCCAGTCACGAATTTCGGCAATCTTTTCTGGACTCGTGGCGATCCCATCAGCTGACACTACGTGTCCCAGGAAGGTCACTGACTTCAGCAGGAATGCGCACTTCTTCGGCTTCAGTTTGATGTTCGCTGCTCGCAACCGTCGAAAAACCGTTTGCAACCGTTCCAGGTGCTCTTCTACCGTTCGTGACCACACTAGCAGGTCGTCCAGATACACCAAACACGTCTTCCAGCACAACTTCCCCAACACCACATTCATTAGCCGGCTGAATGAAGCCGGTGCATTTGTCAATCCAAATGGCATAACGTTCCAGGCGTACTGCTGTACCCGGTGTGAAACGCCAAAGGCCGTCTTCAGTCTGTCGCTGGGTTCCACCGCCATCTGCCAGTATCCCGACTGCATGTCCATGGTCGAAAAAATCTTGGCACCGCCTAGGCTCTCCAACAGGTCATCTGTCCTGGGCAACGGCACTGCATCCTTCTTGGTCACTTCATTCAGTTTCCGGTAGTCACAACAGAACCTCAGGGAACCGTCCTTCTTTTTCACGCACACCACCGGAGAGCACCATGGGGACTGAACCTCGCTGATTCTCCCAGCTTCCAGCAAGTCATCCAACTCCTTGTCCACTTCCTGCCGCAGGTAAGGGGGAATCCGCCTCGCCGCCTCTTTCACAGGCCTGGCATCTCCAGTGTCGATCTCGTGCTTCATCACCGTCGTACGCCGAGATCCTTGGAGTCCTTAGCAAAGACAGCCCGATGTTGGGAAATCAGCTCCCTGAAGTCGGCTTCCTCCTCCTCCGACAGGCCACACGAACCCCACTCGCGGAATTCTTCGATCGGGTCCCATGCCTCCGCTTCATTCTTGGCCTCTACGTCGTCGTCCAAGCGCACCACGTTGATACCTCCGTTCGGTTCCAAAGGAATAAACCAGCCAATCGTCTCTCCTTTCTTGACCCTCTTCCTACAACTGGACGTATTCAGCAATCTCATCGGCAGCCGTCCATCCACGCCGGGCGCTACCAGAGCTCGAGCCAGCGCCAAATCCTTCTCAGCGGCCTTCACCGGCTTTTCTTCCGTTATGCCGACCGATCCGCAGTTTCTTGCGCCCTTTTTCTCTACCCTGGCTGGCATGATCACTTCTTGCGCCGGTTCCAGAAATACCGTTGTCTCGGCTTTGATTCGACACACCACGGGCAGCTCGCCTTTCTGCCGTATCGGAACTCTAACATCGCCCACTCGAAAGACAAACTCTGAATAGTTGATGACGCAACGATGCTGTTTGAAAAATTCGGACCCGAGAATGACATCATAACGTAATCCGTCCACTACGAAGAAATTCGCTGACCACCGCTCGCCGCCAATCTCCACGTCCAGCACAATGCAGCCTCTCATCCTCATCGCACCTCCATTGGCCGTTGAAAGGGAACCGTCCATTGCAGTCAGTCTCTCCCTCACCTCTTGCGGCAGCCTCAGGAAAACATCACAGCTCAGCACTGACACACTCGCACCACTGTCTAACAGCAGAGCCACTGGCTTGCCGGAAACCGCACCGGAAATAAAAACTGTCAGAGGCTCCGTTGATACCGACGAACACGCCTCATGAACCAGGTTGCTCTTTGAATTCCCATCACCAGAGACGCACTTGGATTTATTTACAGAGTTAGTGAGCAACCCCGGTTCCTCGCTCCTGGGAGACTTCACTTCCTGGCAGGGTCCCGACTCTCCCCGGTCGGTCCCCTCGGCCCGTTTCCCGACTTCGGACACTTGAAGGATAGGTGGCCTTCACCGTTGCACTTGTGACATCGTACTGGCGATTTCCCGTTTTCACTCTTCTGACTGGTCTTCTTCGGACACTTTGATGAGATATGGCCCCACTCTCGACACGAAAAACACTGCACAGCCTTCCGACTCGCCGGGGTCGGCTCTGCCGCTTCTTCAGACCTCCGCTCCTCCATCTCTTTCATTCGCATCTCCATGGCCGCCAGCTGTTTTCGAAGCATCTCGACCTCACTGCTTTCGGAAGCCTCCTTTCTGGTCTCGGTCGTAACAGCACAAACGGTTCTTTTCGATACCTGACCTGGTGGACCATGACTTGCCCTAACCGCCGCTTCCAGCTGATGCACCAGACGCATTGCGTCCGCTAACGTCTCCGGCTGGCTCATGTACAGTCGCTCCCGCACAGCCACCCCCGCACGGACGCCTCGCATAAATCGCTCTTTCGCAAGATCATCGCGCACATCGGCAGGCGCATCAGGAAAGGCGTTTGCGACCAACTCAATCACAGCTTCAGAGAAATCTTCTACCGACTCCTTCTCACTCTGCTCTCTATTGCTCAGTTCTGTGCGGTAGTCGACGACGGTACGGTGCATAGTGAACCTATCCCTCAAGGCCTGGGTAAATTCTTCGAACTGCAAGTCGTCCCCAAGGTTCATGTTGTCAACAACTTGGAAGGTGCTGAAGTCTAGGTTGCTGAGCAACTGAGCGCGCCGATTCTGCATCGGAATCTGCATGGCATCGCAATAAGCTACGAAGAGCCTCAACCACTTCACGAAATTCATTCCTGGAGCATACTTCACCGGCCTCTGAATCCTGAGGGCACCCGCTTGCTGCATGTTCTGCTGAATCTGGGCAGTCAAGGCGGCGACCAGATCATTAACACCAAAGGCTCCAGCAGCACCTCCAGCAGCACCTCCAGCCGCACCTCCAGCCGCACCTCCAGCCGCACCTCCAGCCGCACCTCCAGCCGCACCTCCAGCCGCACCTCCAGCAGCACCTCCAGCAGCACCTCCAGCATCCATACCACGGCGTCACAGTTTCTAACCTTAATTTCTCACAATATTCCGCGCCTCGAGCTTTCTTCCTTGCTTAGTCTTCCACAGCGCAGGGTCCCACCAAGGATGCCAATTTGTGATGATGGGGCCCAAGGGCTCGGTCCTTTCGTGCCCCTTTCCCAGACCCGGGTTCGTGTACTGACCCTGGCTGCGGTCCTCCACTGACACGCGTACGACGCGGTGTCCGTCGGGACTAGGCTGCTCGAGCGTACGACGCACGACAGCCTACAGACTCGCGTACGACGCAGAGCTGCTTGGGGTGGGACCGGCGTACGACGCACTTAATCCCTCTAAGGTGCCTAGTACAGATGCAGACCCAAATGACGTACAAATTGGAAGGCTTACCAGCCGCGATTTCAGTCGTACAAGAAACAGCGCCGTCAGAGCAGTGGTGATCTCGATATTCTTTACTTATATATTTGTCTAGCAATTCTGCGAGGAATAGCAATTCAGCAACCAACGCTGGCACAATCGCCGAGGAGCCACGAAGACGACGAGAATGGGGTCTCAAGGGGGCCGAATAAATAGGCAGCAAACTGGGGGTCGAGGGCGCGGGATAAAGGCAGAAAAGGGGGCTTAGACATCAGCCAAGGCAACGCATGAGCTGTACCAGCCAATCGCCGGGGCGCAGCACGGCAGACTGGGACTGGCAGCCAATCACAAACAGGGGCGGGGCAGCAAAGCTAACAAAATAATGGGGCGGGGTCGCACAGGGGGGGGGGTCGCACGCAGAGCATGGGGGGGGTTTGACTCAACAGAAAAGGTCTAGGCAGGGAGGGGAGGGGTACGCACGCGCAGAAGTGCAGGTGGGTGAGTCAGAAAATATCTAAGGAGGGGGGAGAGGACGGCCGACTGGCCCGGCGTAGCAAAGTAGCAAAGTACACACAGTCATAATAACACATTCATGACAAAGCAGACAGCAAGATGGGTCGATAAGCGAGGCTGAGACACGCGAATCTGAATGGCAAACCGCAGAGCAGGGCTGGATTCAGATGAAATTAGCTGGACCGATAAATGAGTCATTGTGTTGTCTCGCTCCGCCCGACTTCCCCTATCCTGTTGTCTGCCGCGGCATCAAAGCACAGAGCGTACTTTCTAATTCTCACTCTTTTAACAGCCGGTGCCTGGGTGCTTGAACTGGGGCTCAGCAGTCGCAAAAACCGGCTGCCAAACAAAAGGCTTTAAAGGGCGTTTCCTGCCTCAGCCTGTCGTGTCTGGCTTGTCAGCTGCTTTCTGGCGGCAGGTGCCAGTGAACAGCGGGGGGCTGGCACAGAAATCAGCGGACACTGAGGCGGCAGCGTGCCAGTGAACAGCGGGGGGCTGGCACAGAAATCAGCGGACACTGAGGCGGCAGTGAACAGCGGGGGGCTGGCACAGAAATCAGCGGACACTGAGGCGGCAGGTGCCAGTGAACAGCGGGGGGCTGGCACAGAAATCAGCGGACACTGAGGCGGCAGTGAATAGCGGGGGGCTGGCACAGAAATCAGCGGACACTGAGGCGGCAGGTGCCAGTGAACAGCGGGGGGCTGGCACAGAAATCAGCGGACACTGAGGCGGCAGTGAATAGCGGGGGGCTGGCACAGAAATCAGCGGACACTGAGGCGGCATGTGCCAGTGAACAGCGGGGGGCTGGCACAGAAATCAGCGGACACTGAGGCGGCATGTGCCAGTGAACAGCGGGGGGCTGGCACAGAAATCAGCGGACACTGAGGCGGCAGGTGCCAGTGAACAGCGGGGGGCTGGCACAGAAATCAGCGGACACTGAGGCGGCAGTGAATAGCGGGGGGCTGGCACAGAAATCAGCGGACACTGAGGCGCCAGTGAAGTGTTTAATCTCTATTGCTTTGTAACGTAGCTGCTGTGCAGCGAAAACGTCTGATTTGCAAGTTTATTTAAATAATAAATCGGTCGGGAATTTGAACGATAAGCAAAAATGAACTTGCAAGAGCAGCGCTGTGCTCAAGAAAATGAAAGCTAAAAACTGGGCCGCATGAGTAGCCTCATGTGAAATGAAATGCCTGGGGCGAACTTGCAGTAATGCGGGGTGCGCGTCAGTACCTGTGAGTTGCTCTGCCGGGGGCCGCTGAAGGATAGATAGAATTGCTGGACTCAAAAAAAGCATTGCTCACGAAGGAAGGCTTGCATAAACCAGTAGTGAGCCCGGAGGCTCAAGTTAAAAGTGTCATTGGCCATGGACATACTGGTACTGAAACGAGTCAAGATTCAGTGCTATGCATAATCAACAAAGGAGCGCATCAGATGAGGCTCCGAGAAGCTGCTGGAATCCTGCGGAGGGTCAGGAAATATCGCGTCAAGACTGAATGGCTAAGGATCAAGTCCAACAGGCTCATTGAATGGCCTAAACTCACTAATTAGCGAAGCCTTCACCTGTGCAACAGCAGCGCCGGCTCACATTTTTTTAACACTTGTGGTTTTGGTTATCTTTTAGAATTGCGTCTTTTGTGGTTTTAGTTGTGTCCTTTGGGGTTGCAGCTGTGTCTATTGTGGTTTGTGGTTGTGTCTTGTGGTTACAGTTGTGTCCTTTGTGGTTTGTGGTCTGTGTCTATTGTGGTTGTGGTTGTGTCTTTGTGGTTGCAGCTGTGTCTATTGTGGTTGCAGCTGTGTCTATTGTGGTTGCGGTTGTGTCTTGTGGTTACAGTTGTGTCCTTTGTGGTTTGTGGTCTGTGTCTATTGTGGTTGTGGTTGTGTCTTTGTGGTTGCAGCTGTGTCTATTGTGGTTGCGGTTGTGTCTTGTGGTTACAGTTGTGTCCTTTGTGGTTTGTGGTCTGTGTCTTTTGTTACAATGCTACAGACAAAGCGCTTCAAACCGACTAATAAATCTCCTCATTGGGCAGCCTCATAAACCGCTGTGAGACTCAGCACGGGTCAGAGTCGCCAGTGCGCTGCTGCGCTGCACAGGTGCGACAGAAAGACAGATTAAAAATATCTCAGGCATGGGAAACGACAGACTGAGAGACAGTGTGGAAACTAATGGAGAGGAGTTAATCTAATGGCGCTGCTCAAGCCGCAGCTACAGTTGAGTCCGCCTTGCGGTAAGAATATCATAAATAAAAATATGAGTTGGGGCTGGCCGGCTGCTCAGCCGCGCATTGGGAGGCAGTTGTTGCTCACTGGCGCGTCTCGGTTGGGGATTCGCGGCACGCAGGTGGAGAACCCGGTGCCGTAGAGGCCGGACATCGGCGGCCGGGCCAGCGGCAGCGGTGGCTCCGGTTGCCGGGTGCTGCTGCCAGCGCCTGAGCTCATGCTGAAGTTGCCCGAGTCCTCCGGGCAGCTGACGGCTGCCGGGCGGGCGCCATCAGCAGCTCTTCGGGACTGAAATTTCGAGTTGAGAAGTTTCTAATTAGCTGACGAGACATTAAGGGCATAGTGAAGACTGGAAGGGGTAGGTCCACCCCAGCTCACTGACCAAGGACCCCAGCGAAGGGAGCAAAGCTACCAGTCAGTCAGTCAGTCAGTCAGTCAGTCAGTCAGTCAGTCAGTCAGTCAGTCAGTCAGTCAGTCAGCCACTCACTCACTCAAGTCAGTCAGTCAGTCAGCCACTCACTCACTCAAGTCAGTCAGTCAGTCAGCCACTCACTCACTCAAGTCAGTCAGTCAGTCAGCCACTCACTCACTCAAGTCAGTCAGTCAGTCAGCCACTCACTCACTCAAGTCAGTCAGTCAGTCAGCCACTCACTCAAGTCAGTCAGTCAGTCAGCCACTCACTCACTCAAGTCAGTCAGTCAGTCAGCCACTCACTCAAGTCAGTCAGTCAGTCAGCCACTCACTCACTCAAGTCAGTCAGTCAGCCACTCACTCACTCAAGTCACTCAAGTCAGTCAGTCAGTCAGTCAGTCAGTCAGTCAGTCAGTCAGTCAGTCAGCCACTCACTCACTCAAGTCAGTCAGTCAGCCACTCACTCACTCAAGTCACTCAAGTCAGTCAGTCAGTCAGTCAGTCAGTCAGTCAGTCAGTCAGCCACTCACTCACTCAAGTCAGTCAGTCAGCCACTCACTCACTCAAGTCACTCAAGTCAGTCAGTCAGTCAGTCAGTCAGTCAGTCAGTCAGTCAGTCAGTCAGTCAGTCAGTCAGTCAGTCAGTCAGTCAGTCAGTCAGTCAGTCAGTCAGTCAGTCAGTCAGTCAGTCAGTCAGTCAGTCAGTCAGTCAGTCAGTCAGTCAGTCAGTCAGTCAGTCAGTCAGTCAGTCAGTCAGTCAGTCAGCCACTCACTCACTCAAGTCACTCAAGTCAGTCAGTCAGTCAGTCAGTCAGTCAGTCAGTCAGTCAGTCAGTCAGTCAGTCAGTCAGTCAGTCAGTCAGTCAGTCAGTCAGTCAGTCAGTCAGTTAGTCAGTCAGTCAGTCAGTCAGTCAGTCAGTCAGTCAGTCAGTCAGTCAGTCAGTCAGTCAGTCAGTCAGCCACTCACTCACTCAAGTCACTCAAGTCAGTCAGTCAGTCAGTCAGTCAGTCAGTCAGTCAGTCAGTCAGTCAGTCAGTCAGTCAGTCAGTCAGTCAGTCAGTCAGTCAGTCAGTCAGTCAGTCAGTCAGTCAGTCAGTCAGTCAGTCAGTCAGTCAGTCAGTCAGTCAGTCAGTCAGTCAGTCAGTCAGTCAGTCAGTCAGTCAGTCAGTCAGTCAGTCAGTCAGTCAGTCAGTCAGTCAGTCAGTCAGTCAGTCAGTCAGTCAGTCAGTCAGTCAGTCAGTCAGTCAGTCAGTCAGTCAGTCAGTCAGTCAGTCAGTCAGTCAGTCAGTCAGTCAGTCAGTCAGTCAGTCAGTCAGTCAGTCAGTCAGTCAGTCAGTCAGTCAGTCAGTCAGTCAGTCAGTCAGTCAGTCAGTCAGTCAGTCAGTCAGTCAGTCAGTCAGTCAGTCAGTCAGTCAGTCAGTCAGTCAGTCAGTCAGTCAGTCAGTCAGTCAGTCAGTCAGTCAGTCAGTCAGTCAGTCAGTCAGTCAGTCAGTCAGTCAGTCAGTCAGTCAGTCAGTCAGTCAGTCAGTCAGTCAGTCAGTCAGTCAGTCAGTCAGTCAGTCAGTCAGTCAGTCAGTCAGTCAGTCAGTCAGTCAGTCAGTCAGTCAGTCAGTCAGTCAGTCAGTCAGTCAGTCAGTCAGTCAGTCAGTCAGTCAGTCAGTCAGTCAGTCAGTCAGTCAGTCAGTCAGTCAGTCAGTCAGTCAGTCAGTCAGTCAGTCAGTCAGTCAGTCAGTCAGTCAGTCAGTCAGTCAGTCAGTCAGTCAGTCAGTCAGTCAGTCAGTCAGTCAGTCAGTCAGTCAGTCAGTCAGTCAGTCAGTCAGTCAGTCAGTCAGTCAGTCAGTCAGTCAGTCAGTCAGTCAGTCAGTCAGTCAGTCAGTCAGTCAGTCAGTCAGTCAGTCAGTCAGTCAGTCAGTCAGTCAGTCAGTCAGTCAGTCAGTCAGTCAGTCAGTCAGTCAGTCAGTCAGTCAGTCAGTCAGTCAGTCAGTCAGTCAGTCAGTCAGTCAGTTCACCAGCTCACCTCGACCGCAATGATACATCCGGAATCCTCCTTGATCTCGTGGCGCCGCCTGGCCTGCCCAGGCCGCACCAGCACGGGCTCCAGATCCGGGGTCTTCAGCGGCAGCACGCCGTGGCACTTGGGGCAGCGCTCCCGCTTCAGCTTCATCCGAGAGTGCGGCGGCTTGCCGGATCCCGCTGAGTGGTGCCGTCGGCGTCGCTCTGAGCCGCCAGCTGCCGCGGCTGCCGAGGCTGCGGTCGTCCCTGTCGCCGCCGCCGTCGCCGAGTCCTTCGTGTCCGCGGCCGGCGAGTCGGACGACTCGGAGCGGAAAAGCGACAACAACACGGACACTACAGACCTGGAGCGGCGCTGCTGTGGCCGGCGGCGGGCCGGCCGTCGGCTGCCTGGGCCGCGTCGCCCTCCTCCTTGGCGGGTGAAAGACACTGGAACAGCCCGTGACTCATCCTGACTGCTCGCCTGCCTCAGCAGCCTGCCTGCAGTTCCGCTTTAGAGTGGCAGAGCGGCAAAGTTTAACCTGGGAGGCGGTGGGTTGGGGAGCTTCAGGGAATCTCGGGATCTCTGGCTGGGACTGGCAATGGGCGGCAGCGGACTGCTTGTTGTTGCTGGATTTATAGCCGCGGTTTAGCCGGGGCTGAGAGGGAAGGCTGGAGAGTCCGCAGACGCGGGCCAGCCCGGGCAAGGCGGCAGGGTTTCGCGGCGGCGGGGGGGAGGGGTCGTCTGGAGGCCGCTGGGGTGGGCGCGCAAGCCGCCCTGCAGCTGGGGGGAGAGAGTGGCAGAGGCAGAGAGTGGAGAGGAGAGAGATTTGGTTGCTCGGGGAGGGAGACAGAGGGCAGCACAGGGGTTGGGGTGGGAGCTCGGCAGTCTGCAGACAGCTACGAGGCTTGTAATGTAGAAAGTACTTCAAAGCAAAAATACAAAATTGCAGGGGAGGGGGGGTTGAGGGGCCAGCCAAGGCGCAGCGGGGGACTGGCTGACTGTCCTAGCGGCCAGAATTTTGGTCACGGCCGCACCGCAACACAGCCCTGCAACTCCGGCCTCACGCTAGGAGGGGGGAGGGGGAGGGTAGAGAATGAAGAGGACGGACTTAAGGAAGACTTGGAGATGATAGAGAGACTCGCCAATCCAAAGTGCACAGGGCCGCCGCCTCGGGTCGTTCCGTCTGGCCCGGGTGAGAGACGAGGACAGACTGGAGGGAGGGGCGCGGAAGCGACTGGCAAAGCCTGAAAGTTCTGAATTCGCCAGCCAGGGAGTCTCAATATACTCTCCCTGCGCCCGCCTCCCAATCCCTGCGGGAGAATGATCCCCCCCCACCACAGACTTCCCACCGAGCCGCCAGCCCACTTTATCCCTCAGCATCCGTAGTCACTGTAGTCAGCGTCATCATTATGATCTCTTTCTGCATCTCTCTGTCTGCTTCAATAATCCGTCTGTCTGGGCGCGCATTTCCTCCTTTCGCTTCTTAATCTCCCCTCCCTCCTGGGCAGTCGGACAGGCAGGAGCGGCAGCCTCCCCTCTCGGCCTCATCATTCTGCCGCCTGACGAGTGACGAGTGGGCGGAACGCGTCTGAGGGAGGTGGCGGCGGGCCTGTCCGAGTGCTGCAGTTGCAAGGACAAGCAGGCAGTTTTCCTCACAACTTATCCACTCAGGGGGGCCGTCCTGGCTGTCCTTAGGAGACCAGACAGACAGGCCCAGTTCCACCCGATCCGCTCACCCACCCGCCCACCTACCTGCCCCCCCCCCCCTAGCAGCTGTTTATCCAGCGGCAAGCCGGGACCGGCCACTTCAGACTGGTCGGGGATCGCTGGGGTGGGCAGTTGGGTCTCGCCAGTCAGCCTTGGGGAGCGGAGGCTGTGCGCTTATTGGCCGTAGTTGTCTGGCATCCCCTGCACTCAGCCTCAGCCCCCACCCACTCAGCCTGCAAGCCCGGGGCCGTAAATGCGAACTGGACTGGAACTGCGGATTAAATGGGGAGAGGGGACTGACTGACTGACTGACTGCCTGACTGACTGACTAACTGACTGACTTGAGTGAGTGAGTGGCTGACTGACTGACTGACTGACTGACTGACTGACTGACTTGAGTGAGTGAGTGGCTGACTGACTGACTGACTGACTGACTGACTGACTGACTGACTGACTTGAGTGAGTGAGTGGCTGACTGACTGACTCACTCACTGACTCACTGACTGACTTGAGTGAGTGAGTGGCTGACTGACTGACTCACTCACTGACTGACTCACTGACTCACTGACTGACTTGAGTGAGTGAGTGGCTGACTGACTGACTGACTGACTGACTGACTGACTGACTGACTGACTGACTGACTGACTGACTGACTGACTGACTGACTGACTGACTGACTGACTGACTGACTGACTGACTGACTGACTGACTGACTGACTGACTGACTGACTGACTGACTGACTGACTGACTGACTGACTGACTGACTGACTGACTGACTGACTGACTGACTGACTGACTGACTGACTGACTGACTGACTGACTGACTGACTGACTGACTGACTGACTGACTGACTGACTGACTGACTGGCTGACTGGCTGACTGGCATGGCTAACCAACCGTAACTGTTTATCTGCCAGTCTGAGCTGTAGCCCGCAGGCACTCGGCAGCAACAGTTCTAGCCGGTCTGCCACAGCTGGACCGGAGCCGCTTGTTTATCCCGAAATAAAATCGCATTTCAGAGCGGCGGCAGCAGTGAATAAACAAAAATTCATTTGCCAACGATTTTGCTTTTTTATTGTTTAGCAAGCCTATTGCCAGCCGGCCCCAAACCCACTGCGGCAGGCATTCCTGCTACTCCGCTCACCCTTGCCGCAGCCACCTTCTGCGCCAAATGCTGCATTGGCAGTCCGCTTGCTTTGCTCACAGGCCCAGACCTGGGGCTGAGGGTGGGGTGGCCCTGTCTGGGCTGTCTGTCTCGCCCTCTTGTGTTGGTGTCCATTACCTCTGCCTGCGCGATTATTGCAGTGGGTGGCCTGGCGGCTCCGCAGCCCTTGAGGCGCGGGCACAGCGCGACTTCCCGCCTTCCCTGCCGCCTGCCACCCGCCCCCGCGCTGTGCCCGCCAGCCAGCCCGACCGCACGGTC
>NIVC01000672.1:190000-192500 GCA_002269645.1 Macrostomum lignano
GAATGGATTGCTAATCCGTTGCTAATCCATTGCTAATCCATTGCTAATACATTGCATGGGAGCAGGGAATGGATTGCTAATCCATTGCTAATCCATGGCATGGGAGCAGGAGTGGATTGCTAATCCATTGCATGGGAGCAGGAGTGGCTTGCAAATCCATTGCATGGGAGCAGGAATGGATTGCTAATCCATTGCTAATCCAGTGCATGCTATCGGAAGTGGAACTGGTTGGTCCGACATTCCGTGTTTGCGTCCCGAGCTCCCACTTGACTGCAGTGCACTTTCGCCAGCAGCGCAACACGCAACACGCAGAGTTGCACTTTTAGCTGCCATCACGGCTGCGTCATGGCGCCCCCGCGGCTTCTTCGGGGCTCCTTGAAATGCCAGTCGCGGCAGACGCACTTTCAGACTGGGCATTCCTCCCGGCGCGGGTGATGGGATATTTGGGATATTTGTTTGCGGAGCGTCGGGCTGGCTGCGCGCCGCGGGGAGCCCGAGCCGATGACGGACAGAGGCTGAGGGCGGGCAGGAAGCAGGCCGGGCCAGAATACCTGCAGTTACCGTCTTCTGCTGCTGATCCGTGCCAATCTGCAGCTGGGTTGATGCTAGGGGGGGGGGGACTTCCGCCAACGCGAACTTTCCAATCCTGGGAAATTCTGCGCGACCCGCTGAGGCAAATTAGGGACTGCCGGCCTTTGCGGCCTCGGCTGCAAATTCTTGGCGGTGGAATTCATGAGGATGCGAATCTGTGAGGATGCGAATCTGTGAGGATGTGAATCTGTGAGGATGTGAATCTGTGAGGATGTGAATCTGTGAGGATGCGAATCTGTGAGGATGCGAATCTGTGAGGATGTGAATCTGTGAGGATGCGAATCTGTAAGAATGTGAATCTGTGAGAATGTGAATCTGTGAGGATGCGAATCTGTGAGGATGCGAATCTGTAAGGATGCGAATCTGTGAGAATGTGAATCTGTGAGAATGCGAATCTGTAAGGATGCGAATCTGTGAGAATGTGAATCTGTGAGAATGCGAATCTGTAAGGATGCGAATCTGTGAGAATGTGAATCTGTGAGGATGCGAATCTGTGAGGATGTGAATCTGTGAGGATGTGAATCTGTGAGGATGTGAATCTGTGAGGATGTGAATCTGTGAGGATGCGAATCTGTAAGGATGCGAATCTGTGAGAATGTGAATCTGTGAGGATGCGAATCTGTGAGGATGTGAATCTGTGAGGATGTGAATCTGTGAGGATGTGAATCTGTGAGGATGTGAATCTGTGAGGATGTGAATCTGTGAGGATGTGAATCTGTGAGGATGTGAATGCATGAGGATTTGAATCTACGAGGATGGGAATGTATGAGGCTGTGGATCAATGAGACGGTGAATTTATAGCTGCGATGACTCGCTAGTACTCCAAACCGGCATTTTAATCCCCCCCGGGAGCCGGTTGACATTCCAGAGCTCGATGGGGGGGTCATAAAACACCTGGGCAGACCGGCATCAGGCCTGGCGATTCGAAGACTGTAAAGCAGTTTTACAACGCCGCCTCGGACGCTTCCCCGATCCGAACTCGGGTAGTTTGCGCAGGGCCATTGTCGAAAAGGTCAAGCCTTCACTTCGCCTCTCCCTTACTTTTCAATGTAGCTCGTAGTATCTCATACAGTCTACTTATACCCTACTTGGTTAGTAGAGTAGGGCGAGCGAATTGCCTTTTCTTGCTTACCGCGCAGCAGCGAGCACAGCAGGGAGCCCTCGTCATTGCTGGTGGCGTTGACCCCGGCGCCGCAGTCCTGAACTCCGTCGCAGATTCGGCTCCGGCCGACGCATCGAGTGCTCTGGTCGCACTTCAGGTAGCAGTCGGATTCTGCGAGGTTCACTGTTGTGCATTTATCATTGCCGAGTGCCAGCCAGTCTCAGCTGGGATGCAACTACCCGGGCCGAACTACCAAGTCCTATCGGCAAGTGGCGCTGCGTGGGAACTGAGCTACTGGCTACAATAGTTACTGCACTTGACTGCAGACAGGGGGAGCTGAGCTACTGACTACAATAGTTACTGCACTTGACTGCAGACAGAAGGAGCTGAGCTACTGACTACAATAGTTACTGCACTTGACTGCAGACAGGGGGAGCTGAGCTACTGACTACAATAGTTACTGCACTTGACTGCAGACAGGGGGAGCTGAGCTACTGACTACAATAGTTACTGCACTTGACTGCAGACAGGGGGAGCTGAGCTACTGACTACAATAGTTACTGCACTTGACTGCAGACAGGGGGAACTGAGCTACTGACTACAATAGTTACTGCACTTGACTGCAGACAGGGGGAGCTGAGCTACTGACTACAATAGTTACTGCACTTGACTGCAGACAGGGGGAGCTGAGCTACTGACTACAATAGTTACTGCACTTGACTGCAGACAGGGGGAGCTGAGCTACTGACTACAATAGTTACTGCACTTGACTGCAGACAGGGGGAGCTGAGCTACTGACTACAATAG
>NIVC01000672.1:197500-207500 GCA_002269645.1 Macrostomum lignano
ACTAGACCTGCAACCATCAACAAGGCTGCTTCTAAAAGTACAGACACCGGCAAAGGACTTCTTAAAAGTACAGACACCAGCAAAGGACCTGTTAAAAGTACAGGCACCGGCAAGGGACCTGCTAACGGTTCAGGAACCAGCAAAGGACCTGCTAAAAGTGCAGGAACCAGCAAAGGACCTTCTAAAAGTACAGACACCGGCAAAGGACCTGCTAAAAGTTCAGACACCGGAAAAGGACCTGTTAAAAGTACAAGCACCGGCAAGGGACCTGCTAACAGTGCAGGAACCAGCAAAGGACCTGCTAAAAGTACAGACACCGCCAAAGGACCTGTTAAAAGTACAGACACCGGAAAAGGACCTGTTAAAAGTACAGACACCGGCAAAGGACCTGCTAAAAGTGCAGGAACCAGCAAAGGACCTTCTAAAAGTACAGACACCGGCAAAGGACCTGTTAAAAGTACAGACACCGGCAAAGGACCTGCTAAAAGTACAGACACCGGCAAAGGACCTGTTAAAAGTACAGGCACCGGCAAGGGACCTGCTAACAGTACAGACACCGGCAAAGGACCTGCTAAAAGTACAGACACCAGCAAAGGACCTGTTAAAAGTACAAGCACCGGCAAGGGACCTGCTAACAGTGCAGGAACCAGCAAAGGACCTGCTAAAAGTACAGGCACCGGCAAAGGACCTTCTAAAAGTACAGAAACCAGCGCCAAATGCTCTAAAGATATCCGTAAAGCAGCTCCTGCCTCAACTGATGCAATTTCCTGTGCAGCAGCTGACGAAGTAGAGGTGGGCGGAGGCGGCCGAGAGCCGGGGCGGATGGCAAGTCAGGTGATTCGGGGCAGCGGGGATGGTGGATAATCGGGGAAAATAAACGGGGGCGGAGATTAAAGTCTCAAATTGGATTTAGGGCGGGTCCTGCTCCAATTTCAGGCCAGCGACTCCCCCCCCAGCTCCCATTAGGCGCACCTCTCAGGTCTGATTGCCCCTGCCTGACGTCAGCAGGCGGTGGGGATCGGTTTGCCTGAAGCGGATATTTTGGAAGACCCAATCGCTACGTGATTGCAGTCCTCTTCAATGGATCATCGACCGCTGGGGTCTGTTGACAGACCGAGCAGCTCTAAAGCGACTCAGACTAAAAATAGCAGCTTAATAGCATTTTCTCCCTTTTGTCTGAATTTTTTTCTCGTTGTCAAAATTCGGCTGGCTGGAAAATTGGGCACTTTTTAGTGCTGTTTTTAGATTTGTCCGTCTCTCTGTCATCGCGTCCTTCGGGCTCTCGGCTGCCGTAAACACGGCACTCCTGCGGGACATCCTGCCAGATGTCACTGAGTCTAATCAAGTTAGAGTTTCACAAATCGAAATTCGATGGCAGCGCAAACACTGCGGAGGCGTTGGGGGTGGGGGGCGCCCTGATCTCGCCTGCGCTTGCGGATGACATGGAAACTGGAGGCTTGAAAAATGATTAAAAATTGACATTCGTTTGAGATTGTTTCTTTTGAGTCTTGCCGTTTTATTTTTATTTTGTTTATTGCCGCTCAACCTCTGTACCCTCCTATGCACCCCCTATATCCTCCTGCTATACCCTCCTCTATACCCTCTCTCTATACCCTCCCTCTCTCCCCTCCTTCCCTCCTCTACTCCCCTAGCATTTTTCACAGAATCCTGAGTTCATATTTTTCTTGAGCCATTCGAATAACATTCGAGCTCCTTGCCACCACCTTTTGCAGAGCCGAGTTCGACCAGCTTGTCAAGGACAGCCAAAGCGGAGAACTCGCAGGTGAGCAAAGCCCAGCAGTTCACCTGCTCATCAGCCTCCAGCCTCCTATCTCTACTATTTGCATAGCAGCAAATCTCAGCAGAAGATAACTAGGACTATAGCTAGCAGGCGGTGCAGGCCTCAGTCAGTTGCACAGCCAGTTGCATAGGCAAACATGAGCCCTCAGACAGGCCAGCTTGCATATTTAGCAGTGATTCCATCAGCTCCTGTGCGCTGTTAGGCAGCTTCCCAGGCTCTCTCTCGGTCCCGCTACTGCAGATGCGGGCTTTAGCGAAGCAGTTCACCGCTAGAGAAAATGATACAGCAGCAGCCGCAGTTTTCCAGTCGGGGCCAGTTCTTCCGCCTCAACCCCAGCCTTCAACAACGCGCCCTGCATTTTCAGACGACAGACGCGCCTGCAGCCGGTGAGTCTCAGTGGCGGTGCTTCTCAACTGCATGGTTGCGGGGCGGTCTCGGTGTCTGCATTCGGTGGAATAAAATATCGGCATCCCGGGATTGGAAACACCGGTAGTTGGAGACCGGCATCCCGGGATTGGAAATGCCGGTAGTTGGAGACAGGCATCCCGGGATTGGAAACACCGGTAGTTGGAGACCGGCATCCTGGGATTGGAAACACCGGTAGTTAGAGACCGGCATCCCGGGATTGGAAATGCCGGTAGTTGGAGACCGGCACACCGGTAGTTGGAGACCGGCATCCTGGGATTGGAAACGCCGGTAGTTGGAGACCGGCATCCTGGGATTGGAAACACCGGTAGTTGGAGACCGGCATCCCGGGATTGGAAACACCGGTAGTTAGAGACCGGCATCCCGGGATTGGAAACACCGGTAGTTGGAGACCGGCATCCCGGGATTGGAAACACCGGTAGTTAGAGACCGGCATCTCGGGATTGGAAACACCGGTAGTTAGAGACCGGCATCCTGGGATTGGAAACACCGGTAGTTGGAGACCGGCATCCCGGGATTGGAAACACCGGTAGTTGGAGACCGGCATCTCGGGATTGGAAACACCGGTAGTTGGAGACCGGCATCCTGGGATTGGAAACACCGGTAGTTGGAGACCGGCATCCCGGGATTGGAAACACCGGTAGTTGGAGACCGGCATCCTGGGATTGGAAACACCGGTAGTTGGAGACCGGCATCCCGGGATTGGAAACACCGGTAGTTGGAGACCGGCATCCCGGGATTGGAAACACCGGTAGTTAGAGACCGGCATCCTGGGATTGGAAACACCGGTAGTTGGAGACCGGCATCCTGGGATTGGAAACACCGGTAGTTGGAGACCGGCATCCCGGGATTGGAAACACCGGTAGTTGGAGACCGGCATCCCGGGATTGGAAACACCGGTAGTTAGAGACCGGCATCCCGGGATTGGAAATGCCGGTAGTTAGAGACCGGCATCCTGGGATTGGAAACACCGGTAGTTAGAGACCGGCATCCCGGGATTGGAAACACCGGTAGTTGGAGACCGGCATCTCGGGATTGGAAACACCGGTAGTTGGAGACCGGCATCTCGGGATTGGAAACGCCGGTAGTTGGAGATGATATAAGCGAAAAAATGACAAAAATAATGTTTTAATGGTCCCCCTCAACATGTATTTTGTGCTTGGGAATAGATCCCGGTTTTGGCAAAATTCCTGCTATTAATACCGGATCCCGTTATCAGCAAGGCCGGAATTCGCAATCGTAGCAGCGGAACAGCCAAATGCGCCAGGCAGACAGACAGCCGAAATTGCACACGGCTAACACAAGCCAGTCCAAGAGTGAGTGCTGCACTTTTTGGCTACAGTTTTGTTATTCCAATCGAAGTGCTTTGGAACGCGCAGAGGCCGTCTGCGTGACCTTATGCGAAACCTTCGGCTGTAAGGAATAAACAGCTAAAATAGACTTTAGTTCCTGGCAAAAAATAGGTTGCAGCATAAGGACATCGGGGCCCCCACGCGGGTCCGATCCTCGATCCAAACTTATTTACCCAGATGCAATAAAAAGCAAGGGCTGACGCAATCTTTCAAGTGAGTAAACTGAGCAGAAATTTGGCTTAGAAACAGCATAGCAACAGCTTGGCTGGGAGTCCCTTGCTCGAATGAGTGAACTTGCCCTGCAAAAACGAGCCGGGGTGGTGGCTGCGGGGTCGGCCAGCTGTTCTCAACTGGCCTCAGCTCTGCCCTGAGTAGCGCTGGCCTTCAAGGCTTTGCACTATTTTTGGGACAGGACAGATTGAAAAATCCGATGCCAAAACGCGGCTTTCACTACTGTTACACTCGCTATTAGTAGACAAATTCGGACATTATTTTAGTCCCATTAGGTGCCGGTAGATAAATTGAGCACTTAAGTTTGCCAGTTCTGTGCAAACAGAGCGCAATTTTCATATCTCTACGCGTCTCCTTCTCTTTGTATTTGATGCAACGGGCAGGCCGGTGCACCCGACTGTCAGCGAGCAAAACGGGCTAGCGAGGTGTACGCAAGGAGGGCACTTGAGCTGCGAAAAGTGAGAGGGAGAGAGGGAGATAGGGAGCGAGATGCCGTGTGAGCAGCGCTGCTTTGTGGGCTGAGCTGATGGAGCACACAATGAGCTCTGGCTGTTGCCGTTGCCAACGCCATCTTCGATAGTCTCCGACCCTCACCCACCTCCCCAGCCTGCCCGACTCTCCTCTCTCAGCCTGGCTGCCCCCCCCCCCCCCGGGGTGAACTGCTGCCGCATCAAAAGCAACAAGACGCTCTTTTTGCTCGCCAGTTTTTTCAAGCATCAAAACGCAGAGAAGAGAAACACAGAGTTATTTAATATGAAAGATTGCAACTGATAAAGAGCAGCGGAGAGCAGAGGAGAACAAGTGTACTCGGCGGGCAAGCCAATCGGATTCGAACTGAGCTGAGACTGGACAAACTCGGCTCAAATATGGCCGAGCGGCGCTCCCGAGCGCTGAGCAGGCTGAGAGCTGAGGAGCAGCTCAGGCGGAGAGAGTTCAGAAGCTTCGACGAGTTCGGAAGGACGATCCCGGAGATCATGGCCGAGGAGGAGGACACGCCGAGGCAGCGAATGCGCATCGGCCTGCCTGCCGACTGTGAGGCACCGCGGCGGCTCTGGGGACTTCGGGGACCGAGCTGGGGATCTGGGGCGCTGCGGGACCTTGGGATCTGGGGATCTGGGGCGCTGCAGGACCCTGGGATCTGGGGATCTGGGGCGCTGCGGGACCCTGGGATCTGGGGATCTGGGGCGCTGCGGGACCCTGGGATCTGGAGATCTGGGGCGCTGCGGGACCCTGGGATCTGGGGATCTGGGGCGCTGCGGGACCCTGGGATCTGGGGATCTGGGACTCCCTGCTGTGTCAGAACCTGGCATTTGGGACTCTCATTCTGTCAGATTGTGACATTCGAGACTCTCATGCTGTCAGACCCTGTATTTGGGACTCTCATGCTGTCAGACCCTGGTATTTGGGACTCTCATGTTGCCATTTCGGCCTAATTTGTCACTTTTTAAGTGTATACGAGTGTACGCTCGAATATTTATCAAATCTGATATCAGTTCAATTGTCATGATAAACTAAATGACCCTTATAGGAGCTTTGAGACTGCTCTAAAGTCTTATCAGGACTTCCAACAAAGAACCGTATCTGCCTTCCTTGCAGGGGTCACCCCCCGAGGTGAGGAGATCCAGCCCAAGGTGGATGCCTACAATGAGGATTACAAGCCTGGAGGAGGGAGTGTAAGCTAGCTAAAAAATTATCATGGTGCATAAATTGGAATGTTTTTGAAAAGAAATCGTTAAATTCGAAGCTAAACATCGTTTCGTTGTCATTTCAGAGAAAGATTTTCCACGAAAAAGTGGAATTTCAGACTGAGAGCAAGATTAAATCGCTGGAGAACCAGGACTACCAACCAGGTGAGTTATGGCTGGTTGGAAAAGAGTAGTTCGTTTAGAAAATTTGAATTCTATGTCAATTTTTATTTTACGGACATCTCTACCTAAATAATAAAATTCATGGCACAGCTCGACTCATTGGTTTTATGAATCTATTTTATCATAATTGCTACACATATTGTTACACAGTCAGCTAAGAATGACAGAATAGATTCATAAAACCAATGCGCCGAGCCGTGCCGGAGAATAAAATTCCTAATAGAATAGAATAGAATCCTAATTTTCTGAACGAAAAGCTCCATGAATATCAGTAGAGCAATAAGAAAGGCAAAACATATCAAAAGATGAGCATTGGTTCTGTCTCCTATCGAAGGCAATAACAATTTTAAAATGAAAAAGTGAAAACTTCCTATCTCCGTGGTGCATTTTTCGGCGAAAATCAGCCTCCTTAACATTTTCTAAGAAACGTAGTTTCCCGATCCCGTCCTACTTGAGTAGTCCTTGGCTAAAGGTTAGAAATGGGTTGGCATGTACATTTGAGAGGGAAGGAAATTCAATATTTAATGTACACTTGTTTACTGCTAGCTAACGGTAGGGTCGGTGGGATAGGGCTGAAAAGGACAGAGCTGGAATGTACATTTAAAAGGGAAGGAAATTCAAGATTTACTGTACACTTGTTTACTGCTAGCTAACGGTAGGGTCGGTGGGATAGGGCTGAAAAGGACAGAGCTGGAATGTACATTTAAAAGGGAAGGAAATTCAAGATTTACTGTACACTTGTTTACTGCTAGCTAACGGTAGGGTCGGTGGGATAGGGCTGAAAAGGACAGAGCTGAAATGTACATTTAAAAGGGAAGGAAATTCAAGATTTACTGTACACTTGTTTACTGCTTTCTCGTGATAGACCCTGGAGGCCCGGAAGAGGTAGAGTTAGCATGTATATTCGACTGCGATTCCAGCTAGATTTTCAACCCTCCAAAACTCAACCTGGCAGGCGGCGGCAACAAGCCCATCTTCAACGAGCGGCTGGAATTTCAGAAGGAGGCCAAGCCGAAGATTGGCTCGCTGGAGAATGCGGAGTACAGGCCCAGTGGAGGCGACAAGAAGGTAAAGATTGGAATGTTTTTTTAAATGTATAAATTTTATTTTTATATCAAAGCAGGCTTTGATTGATTTCCTGCTTAGTCTAATCAAAAACATTCAGTTTGAACGAGCTGTTCAGTCCCTGATATTCAACAAACTCTCGCGGCGGCTGTCAGGTGTTCCAGGAAGCGGTCCAGTGGCACGCGCACTCCAAGATCGGCTCCTTGGACAACGCCACCCACAAGCCCGGCGGGGGTGACAAAAAAGTACACCCCCATGCATACTACTTATAGCGGAGTAGAACTCTCGATTTGATTTGTATCCAGTA
Source organism: Macrostomum lignano (assembly GCA_002269645.1). Classification (NCBI taxonomy): domain Eukaryota; kingdom Metazoa; phylum Platyhelminthes; family Macrostomidae; genus Macrostomum; species Macrostomum lignano. The sequence continues at coordinate 204,551 of NIVC01000672.1, forward strand.
GATATAGATAAACACAATAACACGATGAATAGGAGTTCCGTTTTTAGTTGTTAATAATCACCATAATTATTTTTAGAGTGTTACCATAGCAACAATTGATAGAAAATTAATAACCCGGTGACTGGGCCAACCAAATAACTGTAATTTAAATTATTATAAAAACCAGAAGTAGCAAAAACTAATACGTTTGCTCATTAGTTCCCTGTGCGTTATATTTTTTTATGCAGTTGTTGTGTTTCGCAGTAGATCGTGTAGCCAATTCCTTTTAATTGTAGCGTAGTGAGAAAGAAAACATTTTTTATTGGGATTACTTTACCGGACACAAAAAATCTCGATCGAGGGTGCAGACAGCTCGCTGACAGGGTGGGCAACAACGCCTTTCGAATGGCCTGGCGTTTTTGCGAACTTAAGATTATTTAGTATTCAGGTCGTTGGGAAAATTCCCTTCAAACTTATTCGTGAACTTATTTTTGCAAAACCCGGAAAAGTTTCTGCTGTTTTGAAGTCATTTTAAGAAAAGCATTCGTATATTTAAATTAAATAATTGCTAGAAAACTGAGTGAACAAATGGCTTTTTAAAAAATCTCTTCCTAAACGTATTTGTTTCCCGGTAAACTCGGAACTAATTTGACGGAAAACCTTGTCTTTGTTTGAACTCATTAGTTTCGTAGAAAACCCGCGAAAAATCGTAAATAACCCGAAAAAATGTCGTAATGAGAACTTGAGTTACGTGACAGTGTTTTACCAACGCATCGTTCCCTCTCGACTGCCTCGATGGCAGTTTGTGTACAGCGAGCGGCTTCGATGGACGGACAAGCCGGCCCTGAACACCAGGGAGAACATCGACTACCAGAGCCGGCCGTCCAAAACGCGGGTGAGGCGTGCGGACCGCGCCAGCCCTGGGTTCGGTAGCCCTCAGCCCTGACGCTTTGCACCTTCTCACAAGTTGCTTCTCCCTGTTTGCCAATAATTCTGACAATATTTTTCACCCTATGCAGTCTTTGGCGCTTCTGTGACTCGAGAGTTTCTTTGGCCACTCTCACCAGCCAGCCAAGTTTCGAACAACACCCGCGTTTTGCTGTGCCGCTAACTAAAATGACACATTGATTTACCAGTTTCCATTCACTTATATCCTGGAAATAGTTCAGAATCCTACTTTTCACCTTCCTAAATGCCTACCAAAAAACTCAGATTTTCAACGACCAGCTGGACTTCACGGACAGGGCGCAGCCAAAGGTCAGATCTCTGGAGAACAAGGACTACGAGCCCAGGCGGCCTGGAATTCGAGTGAGTTGGAGATCCGGGATCTAGGGATGCATCCGGGATGCAGTGAGCAGTGAAACTGAGGGAAGGAGTTTTGTTTTGAGGAACAGGCACACCACAACTTAATCATGCAGACACACTACAGACAGCTTAATCACACAGGCACACTACATACAGCTTAATCACACAGGCACACTACATACAGCTTAATCACACAGGCACACTATAGCTTAATCACACAGGCACACTACATACAGCTTAATCACACAGGCACACTATAGCTTAATCACACAGGCACACTACATACAGCTTAATCACACAGGCACACTACATACAGCTTAATCACACAGGCACACTATAGCTTAATCACACAGGCACACTACATACAGCTTAATCACACAGGCACACTATAGCTTAATCACACAGGCACACTACATACAGCTTAATCACACAGGCACACTACATACAGCTTAATCACACAGGCACACTACATACAGCTTAATCACACAGGCACACTACATACAGCTTAATCACACAGGCACACTACATACAGCTTAATCACACAGGCACACTACATACAGCTTAATCACACAGGCACACTACATACAGCTTAATCACACAGGCACACTACATACAGCTTAATCACACAGGCACACTACATACAGCTTAATCACACAGGCACACTACAGCTTAATCACACAGGCACACTACAGCTTAATCACACAGGCACACTATAGATTAATCACACAGGCACACAGTTTCAAGTCTGACTCACGGAGGTCGCAGGCGAGACCCTGGGGTGTTTGCCATTGTCATGTCATTGTAAAGTTTCTGAATAGAGCATCCGTCCTGCCCCGCTGCACAATCAGCAGTGCTCAGACAGCTGTCCCGACTGCCGCCTTCCGTTGCTGGTAAGCCTGAGTCCTCCTCCTAGCAACTGGATTGAGTGGAGGATTAAGGACCCCGGGTGTGGGCAACCGCATGAGTCAAACTCTGAGCACAGAAGTCAATCCCGCGCACTCTATGCACACAATATGAATGCTGTAACCTTTTCAGTTCACACACGGCAGATAGGGGCAGTTTTTGCTGAATAAAAATCTCCTTATCACATGTAAAATGCGCCCCCCATAAAAGTAGAAATTTGATGCAATCAGCTGTGTGTGAACTGAAAAACCCCGGCCTATTAAAATTAGGGTTTGGGGAGAGGTCGGCACTGCATGCTGTGGTTCAAAGGGCTCCCTGAGAGCGTGCTTTATGCCCCATCCGTCAAGCTTCTTCTTCAAATCTTCCACACTTCGACTCCGCGACCCCGAACCTCTGGAAGGTGTACCACGAGCGGCTGCCCTGGCTGGAGCACGACAGCAACCGGCCGAGGCTGCGCCGCGGCTCCGGGGACTTCGGCAGAGGTGGCGGCTTCGAGTCCAGGCGGGAATACGCGGAGGAGGTGGAGCAGCGGGCGCAGCGGCAAGACGGGGACGGCCGCGGGCAGCAGCGGCGGCAGCAGCGGCGAGCCAACAGCGAGGAGGCGGGCCAGCGGGCGGCCTTGCGCGAACGGCAGCGAGAGTTCGCGCAGCGGACGGCGGCCGAAGCGGCGGCCAAGCCGGCGGCCACGCGACACCGCCGGCTGCCGAACGAGCGGGACCCAAAGCAGGCCGATCCAGCGGCCGAGGCGGCGGCGGCGGACAGG
>NIVC01000672.1:212500-247500 GCA_002269645.1 Macrostomum lignano
ACAGACAGACAGACAGACAGACAGACAGACAGACAGACAGACAGAAGAACAGACAGACAGACAGACAGACAGACACTCTGACAGACAGACAGACAGACAGACAGACAGACAGACAGACAGACAGACAGACAGACAGACACTCTGACAGACAGACAGACAGACAGACAGACAGACAGACAGACAGACAGACAGACAGACAGACAGACAGACAGACAGACAGACAGACAGACAGACAGACAGGCAGACAGACAGACAGACAGACAGACAGACAGACAGACAGACAGACAGACAGACAGACAGACAGACAGACAGACAGACAGACAGACAGACAGACAGACAGACAGACAGACAGACAGACAGGCAGACAGACAGACAGACAGACAGACAGACAGACAGACAGACAGACAGACAGACAGACAGACAGACAGACAGACAGACAGACAGACAGACAGACAGACAGCCCCTCACCAATCCACCAATTCTGCTGGTTGCCGAAGCCGATTTCGTACATCCGCCACGGCTGGTCGAACGCTACGGTCGAGTCGACTCGCCGTTGAAAAACGCAGAATCGCCTTCCGTCAGCGGTGACCAGCGGGCAGAGACCTGCGGGAGGGGAAATGCGGTCCAGACTCGATTCGAGGGCCCTCGGGGGAACCCCCGCTTTCCCTGCCGTGCAGCTCCTTCGAGTTCTCACTTTGAATCCTCGAGGCCCGCACCGGGTCCACCCAGGATCTGCCGGGCGACAACGCGTGGGTCATGTGGGACAGCCGGCACAGGCGGTGGGCGGCCAGGAAGCCGAACTTCACGCAGCTCGGCGCCTGGGCGCAGATGATGGCGCAGTCAGCCTCCGACTGGCAGGGCTTCTGCCCGAACATTTGCAGGGTGTCCGCGGCAGCGGCGGCCTCCGGCACGCGGCTGAAGATTCTCTCGCTGGCGGCTGGACGGGTGGTGGATTTGGTGATAATGATGGAGGTGATGATGGAGATGATGATGGAGATGATGATGGAGATGATGATGGAGATGATGATGGTGATGATGATTATGATGATGATGATGATGATGATGATGATGATGATGATGATGATTGTGATGATGCCTCAGTCACGAGCAATCCCATAGCTCACCAATAGCAAGGAAGCCTCCAATCCAGAGGGCAAGGGTCAGTAGTGCAGCCATGACTCCGTTTGAGCTGACTTGATTGAGCTCAGTTGGGATTCGGATTAACGGGAAACAGATAGGCCTCATGCAGATGGATTAGTATATAAGCATTCTTGGTTGCTACGGTAACTAGCTACCAAAGAGCTAATGGGATGGTAGACTGCTTATTAAGAACAGTTTTCCAGAATCCACAGGGATACTAATCATCCAATTTTCTAATCCGGCTGCCAGTGCCTCCGGTGTTCCAGCTGCCAAGCTGTCAATTTGTTCCCAGTATTGCAGCTGTTGAGGCTGCTCAAATATCAAATGAAACTCCACCTGCTTGCCTGCAAGACCTCCTTTGTTTGCGCCCCGAGCAGCTAACTACCTTTGAGCACAGTGTTGAGTGTTCTTGAGATTGCTGCAGACTTGACAAAGCGCGTCAATAAAGTTCTTCTGTAGACTGCGAATTGGGGAGCTCAGACTCAGAGCTCAGAGCTCAGATACAAGCGTTTGAGGCAATTCTCGGGGCTGACTAGAGACGAATCTCAGGGTTGATTAGAGACGATTCTCAAGGCTGATTAAAGACGATTCTTATGGCTGATTAGAGACGATTCTCAAGGCTGATTAAAGACGATTCTTATGGCTGATTAGAGACGATTCTTAGGGCTGATTAGAGACGATTCTCAATGCTGAATAGAGACGATTCTTAGGGCTGATTAGAGACGATTCTCAATGCTGATTAGAGACGATTCTCAGGGCTGACTAGAGACGATTCTCAAGGCTGATTAGAGACGATTCTCAGGGCTGATTAGAGACGATTCTCAATGCTGATTAGAGACGATTCTCAAGGCTGATTAGAGACGATTCTCAATGCTGATTAGAGACGATTCTCAGGGCTGACTAGAGACGATTCTCAAGGCTGATTAGAGACGATTCTCAGGGCTGATTAGAGACGATTCTCAAGGCTGATTAGAGACGATTCTTAGGGCTGACTAGAGACGATTCTCAATGCTGATTAGAGACGATTCTCAATGCTGATTAGAGACGATTCTCAGGGCTGATTAGAGAAGATTCTCAGGGCTGATTAGAGACGATTCTCAGGGCTGATTAGAGACGATTCTCAATGCTGATTAGAGACGATTCTCAAGGCTGATTAGAGACGATTCTCAATGCTGATTAGAGACGATTCTCAGGGCTGACTAGAGACGATTCTCAAGGCTGATTAGAGACGATTCTTATGGCTGAATAGAGACGATTCTCAGGGCTGATTAGAGACGATTCTCAATGCTGATTAGAGACGATTCTCAAGGCTGATTAGAGACGATTCTCAAGGCTGATTAGAGACGATTCTCAGGGCTGATTAGAGACGATTCTCAATGCTGATTAGAGACGATTCTCAAGGCTGATTAGAGACGATTCTCAAGGCTGATTAGAGACGATTCTCAAGGCTGATTAGAGACGATTCTCAAGGCTGATTAGAGACGATTCTCAATGCTGATTAGAGACGATTCTCAGGGCTGACTAGAGACGATTCTCAAGGCTGATTAGAGACGATTCTTATGGCTGAATAGAGACGATTCTCAGGGCTGATTAGAGACGATTCTCAAGGCTGATTAGAGACGATTCTCAAGGCTGATTAGAGACGATTCTCAAGGCTGAATAGAGACGATTCTCAGGGCTGATTAGAGACGATTCTCACGGCTGACTAGAAACGATTCTCAGGGCTGATTAGAGACGATTCTCAATGCTGATTAGAGACGATTCTCAAGGCTGATTAGAGACGATTCTCAAGGCTGATTAGAGACGATTCACAGGGCTGACTACAGACGATTCTCAGGGCTGACTAGAAATGATTCTCAGGATGTCGTTTCTTTGGAAAGTTTTTGAAGAAAGTTATTTTGGCTGTTTTGTTAGATTTTATAACCTGTATAGGCTGGCTTTATTGCAACTTTAGGAATTACCAGTTTTACTTGCTGGTTTTAGGGATTAAGGGAACCTGAAGCTTCAAACTTGAGTACTAAGACATGATCTGGTCAGTCCAGTTGTGTGTCAATTTTCGAGGGGTATTACGAGCTAGTGCTTCATTACTGCCCTGGTCCCGAGTCCCCGTGGGTGGCTCGGTGCTCAGATATTACTGCAGACGAACAAATTAATAAAATTGTCTTCTGCACGCCTCCAGCCATGCTCGAGCGACTTCTCAACGCCCCAGTGCTCACAGCGGGGTTGCCTGGCCCAGCCAGACTTGTGAGCAGATAATTGCCGCTGAGCTGTGGGTAATAAAAACACAGAGTGGCTGTGGAATTCTTGTCTTGTTAATATCGGGTTTGTTTGCTTTTCGTGGAGGCATTCGAACCTTGGCCTACAGCAGCACACAGAGGCCGCCTGCAACCAGGTAGGCAGTTGGTTGGGTTGAGTAGGCAGTGGGTTGGTTTGGGTAGGCAGTGGGTTGGGTGGGTTGGGTTGGGTAGGCAGTGGGTTGGTTTGGGTAGGCAGTGGGTTGGGTGGGTTGGGTTGGGTAGGCAGTGGGTTGGGTGGGTTGGGTTGAGTAGGCAGTGGGTTGGGTGGGTTGGGTTGGGTAGGCAGTGGGTTGGGTGGGTTGGGTTGGGTAGGCAGTGGGTTGGGTGGGTTGGGTTGGGTAGGCAGTGGGTTGGGTGGGTTGGGTTGGGTAGGCAGTGGGTTGGGTTAGGTAGGCAGTGAGTTGGGTTGAGTAAGCAGTGGGTTGGGGTTGGGTATACTGTAAGGGTTGGAGTTTTAGTCTCAGCAAGTTCCGCCAATTTCAGTCACCAATGACGTCATCAGCATTGTCGGAGGCGCGCCGCCGCCAGCTGCCTCGGTGCCAGGAGGTGCTGAGCCGGGCCGAGCGGTCCCGGTTCTACAAGGAGCGCGCCAGGCGGCACAAGGAGAATGCGCTGCTGGAGCTGCGGCTGCAGCGGCTGGCGGCGGAGCGGGCGGCGGCGGAGCAGCGGCTGCGGCGGCGGACCGCGGAGGTGCGGCAGCTGGCGCTGGCCCAGCGGGACCAGGCCCGGGAGGCTCGCGAGGCCGACAGCCGCCTGCTGGAGGCTGTGATGCGAAAGATCCAGCTGAACAAGCAGGTTGGCTTCGAGCAGGCGATTAAGTACAAGTCCAGTGAGTGAGAGGGGCTGATTGCTCACCTTGTGTTGATACACTCATCCTCATCCACTGTGTGAATGCCCACGGATTCCGGTCAGTGACTGTGTGAATGCCTACGGATTCCGATCAGTGTGTGAATGCCCACGGATTCCGATCAGTGTGTGAATGCCTACGGATTCCGATCAGTGTGTGAATGCCCACGATTCCGGTCAGTGACTGTGTGAATGCCTACGGATTCCGATCAGTGTGTGAATGCCCACGGATTCCGATCAGTGTGTGAATGCCCACAGATTCCGGTCAGTGACTGTGTGAATGCCCACGGATTCTGGTCAGTGACTGTGTGAATTCCCACGGATTCCGGTCAGTGACTGTGTGAATGCCCACGGATTCCTGTCAGTGACTGTGTGAAAGCCCACGGATTCCCGTCAGTGACTGTGTGAATGCCCACGGATTCCGGTCAGTGACTGTGTGAATGCCCACGGATTCCGGTCAGTGTGTGAATGCCCACGGATTCCGGTCAGTGACTGTGTGAATGCCCACGGATTCCGGTCAGTGACTGTGTGAATGCCCACGGATTCCGATCAGTGACTGTGTGAATGCCCACGGATTCCGGTCAGTGTGTGAATGCCCACGGATTCCGGTCAGTGACTGTGTGAAAGCCCACGGATTCCGATCAGTGACTGTGTGAATGCCCACGGATTCCTGTCAGTGACTGTGTGAATGCCCACGGATTCCGGTCAGTGACTGTGTGAAAGCCCACGGATTCCGATCAGTGACTGTGTGAAAGCCCACGGATTCCGATCAGTGACTGTGTGAAAGCCCACGGATTCCGGTCAGTGACTGTGTGAAAGCCCACGGATTCCGATCAGTGACTGTGTGAATGCCCACGGATTCCTGTCAGTGACTGTGTGAATGCCCACGGATTCCGGTCAGTGACTGTGTGAAAGCCCACGGATTCCAATCAGTGACTGTGTGAAAGCCCACGGATTCCGGTCAGTGACTGTGTGAATGCCCACGGATTCCGGTCAGTGTGTGAATGCCCACGGATTCCGGTCAGTGACTGTGTGAATGCCCACGGATTCTGGTCAGTGACTGTGTGAAAGCCCACGGATTCCGATCAGTGACTGTGTGAAAGCCCACGGATTCCGATCAGTGACTGTGTGAATGCCCACGGATTCCGGCTGCAATTACAGAGAAGGTGCAGCAGCAGCTTCGCGAGCAGCAACAGTTGCAGCTAGGGGCCCCCAGGACACCGCCAACGCCGCCGCCGCCGCCGCCGCCGCCGCCACAGCTGGACCTGCGGCTGATCTGGCCGGGCTTGCGCAGCCGCGGCCACTTCAGGCGGCTGTACGCGCAGCTGCTGCTGGCCCAGCCAGGCCCAGATGAAGCCAGGCGGCGCGGTGACGAGTGCCTGCAGGCGCTGGCCGAGAAGTTCGCCGTCCGAGTCGGCACTACGGCTGGTGAGGACGCCGCCTTGACGGTTGCGAAGGCTCCGGCGGTGGCTGCAGCGTCTGCCGAGGAGCTTCGGCTCTGCTGGACTCGCTGATCCCGATAGGTGCTGTCTGGTGGGCTTTTTTTAGACTCCTCAGCGAGAACGCACGCTTTACTCTCTCGAAGTTTTTTTGAATTCATGTTTCTGTCAGGGACTTCTGATTTTTGGTCCCTGGTGTCCATTGCACAGAATATTTTAATCAAATTTGGCTTCACCAAAAAGTACATAACGGAACGGACGAGTTAAAAGCTGTCAATCAAAACTAAGTTTTGTTTGTTTAACTTTAATTTTTAACAGTCTACCTGTACCCAATTCATATATGAATTGACAGAAGCAATTTTATAGTGCATAATGGATATAGTGCTGTAAACTTGACTGGAAATCTCAAAAAAGCGAACAGCCTGTATGAGATCTGCTACTTGGCAGAAGACTTAAACGAGGGGAAGGAAAAGGTCAAATAATTCATAAAGCTGCTAAACGTACCTTTTTATTTCTGTCTTAAGTGCTCTAGATGTCAATGCAATCGATGGTCCGACCAAATGTAAGCCAGATCATTTTGATGAAATTATGCGCTGTTGGCATGCGGGAAGCCGGTTTCTAGAAACAGGAAATGTTTCGAAGGACCGCTGTAGTAACAGATTTATACAGTCATACAGACAGTTATACTACGTACACCGTGTGGTCCGTGGCCTGTGTGTCAACCGTTCAATGTTGTAAAGCTACCTGGGCGTACGAAATTCGAAGTCGAAGAGAGAAAGAACGGATCGTTGACTGTGTGTTGCTCCCAACCTGCCTGTCACAACTGTTGTTTTAGTCCGCTGGTTACGATAGAATCCTCACAGTCACTATGTACAGTGGATAACTACTTACACAATGGTCCTTTAATAGAATCATAAGCAGTATAGCATCCTCAGCATTAACCCCCCAATGCCTTTTCCATAAGCTTCCCGATTCACTTCCGCGCACTCCTGATCCGAGGATATAGCTTCAAAATCATAAGAAATGTACACAATTTTTTAAACCATGGACAACTGATTTATTCACGTCATTTTGGTTTTCAACGAAGGGACTGACTATAGCCGATTCTTAGACATTTTGAACAGCACTCATCCCAACATAAAGTTCACTGCTGAAGGAGGTGGGAAATCTATACCTTTTTTAGACATTCAGATTAATTTTGAAAACGATTGTGTGTCCACCAAAGTTTGTCGTAAACCCACCTACACTGGTCTTCTGCTAAACTTCAATGCTCTCTGCCCAACCCAGTGGAAAGTGGGCCTGCTGCGTGGTATGCTCCACCGGGCTTTCGAAATCTGTAGCACCTGGACTAGTTTCCACGAAGAAATTTGCTTGATTAGCACCTATTTTTCCAAAAACAACTACCCGAAACGGTTCCTCGATTACCACATTAGGAAATTCATTGATGGTAAAGTCGCGAATCCTAACAATAGACAGAATAAGGAAGAACAGAAAGATCTGAGGATTGATTGCACCCATATCTCCATTCCTTTCTATGGGCCTGCTTCTGTTCATTTTAAAAAGATCCTCATCAGAGCGTTTATTAGGTATTTAAATGTGAAGCTCATGGTCACTTTCCGTTGCGAGAAAATCAGTCGTTTTGTTAAGAATTTGAAATGCCGCGTTCCCAGCTCCTTACGGGCAGGTGTCGTTTACCAATTTCAATGCTCTGACGACCAGAGTATCACCTACATAGGTGAAACTACCCGACACCTGTACGTGAGAAGTAGAGAACATAGGCAAAAGATGTCGGCCGTGCACGACCACCTGATGATATGCAAAGAATGCTGTGACAGCCAAATAGATAAAAACTTTTCCACCATCCATGCGTGCTCAAATGAGTACAGACTAAAAGTTCTTGAAACCCTGTATATAAAATCGCGTAAACCAATCCTAAATAAGCAACTTGCCAATCATGGTGCCAGTGCCCTCCTTAGAGTATTCTAGGTGTACACTTGTGCTCATCTCACTCTCACTCTCTCTCTCTCTCCCTCTCTCTCTCTCTCTCTCTCTCTCTCTCTCTCTCTCTCTCTCTCTCTCTCTCTCTCTCTCTCTCCCTCTCTCCCCTCATTGTAACTCCGTGAGCGCTCCGTCGGACTGTACAATCTACTGTTAATTTATATACATTTCTGATTTTAATCGACCCGTTCTTACTCTTAATTGTTAAATATAAATGAACAAATAAATCGTTTCTAATTTCAAGAGCCTGAAGATGCCTGACGCGAGGCGAAACATGTCGCATAAAAAATGATAGCGCTCAACTTCTTAATTCTACTTTTTCTCAGACGCGCAACTTTACCACAGTACGATTATTTATTCGCTTACGGAATTTTCATTGTTTTGCTTGATAGTATTTTTGTTTCCTTATACTATTCAGCATTATCTCTTTTCGAAAGTTCAAGTTTATATTTGTTGTAAACACTCTTATTAGCACTAATTTAAACACTTCACGTTCTTCAGCAAAAATATGCAGAAAAAACTCACAAGCAAGAGCTTTCACAATTGAAAATGTGTCAAAACTAAACAAGCCGCACCTAAAATGACTGAAGTGGAAAGTAGTTACACCGTTGTCACTGGAAACAAGTTTGGTTTCCTACTGGACGACGTGGAAGATCCTGATGAAATCCTCCAGGCAGCACTGGCTGAGAAGGGTGAAAAATCTAAGCAAAAGAAAAAAAAGGATCCAAAGGCCGCAAAGCCAGAAGATGTGAAGCAGGCTGCTAAGACTGACTCAGCAGATCAATCGGGGGCGAAAAAACCAAGGAGAGAACGACAAGGCCAGCAGGACAGTATGTTAATAGAATCTTTTCTTAATTTAAAAATAATTTTGTTATAGGCCTAGGCCCTATATCACCTTCACCTTTAGCTTTAGTAAAAATAAGTAATAATAAGACTTTTCTTGTTTTGAAGTTAGTTTTTTATTATATTTTAAAAAATATATAAATTTTATGAATCTAGCCTCTTGATATTTTCCTATTGTATTTTATCTTTGACTTTTGTATCATTGGCATTAACATTTAAACTTTATTCTTTATATATTTATGTTTGGCCTTAGGCTTATTAGCTTAAGATAGGCTTTTTAGGGTCTAACATTGAAAATACTATAACAAGGTATAACATAGTGTACTTTACTTTGGAAGCAGCAGTTAGATAAATTGTGAAAGGAAATAAACATAAAAAGTTGACTTTTGCAAGTTAGCAAAGGGGTAATTCTACAAAAATGGGATAGCAGGAAAATTAAGCCTGACAAATTTAAAACAATATTTTAAGGTTTTTAGATGAAACCATTGAGATTTTTATACAATATTAACTGTAATACTAATTAGAAAAATATATAATGACTAACTCTAAAATGTTTTAATGTTGTCTAACCCAGAAATTTTGTGGATATCTGCCCTCACAGATTTCAACTTCATAAGTTTTAGGCATATCTTTGAAAGCATAATAAAGTGTGTTTTTTAAATGCATTTCATTTAGCAAAGTTTAACTATTTTTTTAAACTGCCTGCTTTCATTTGCACACAATTTTTACTATTTTAGCTTCTAAATACACTTTCTTGAGCAAGTATATTTTGCTTTTATTTCTAATTACATTTTCCTGTTTTTCAAAGTTTAAATTGATTTTAAAGGCAAAGTTTTTTTCAAATGAAAGAAAATACATTATAGTTTTTATAACATTTTTTATTTGTAAATCTAAATCATATAGTTATAACATGAGTTAATTGCCAAGTCAAACTAGGATAGCATGAGAATAAGTATCTACCTAGAGTACCCAACATATAGAATGTAGAAAGTAGTGATGGATCAAAATTCGATTTCAATTTTGGTATTCCGAATTTTGAAACTAATTTTGCATCGAAATAATTTCAATTTTGAATTTCGACACTATTCATCAAAAATCATTTCAAAATTTTGGTTATATTTTAACAATTTAGACATTGATGATCATGCTACACAAGAAAGAAAATCTATAGGAAGTGAAAGGAGGTGCGGTTCAAAGACTCAGTGGGGAGGTGAGAATCGCCTTTTCTACAAGAAATATTATGCAGGGCACACACTGTTCCAGGCCTTGTGCTGCACCCACCTCAACCTCTACAAGCCCACTGGCTGAACTCATTGGTGTGGATTTTAATTGGCTAAAGACTTAAAGCCTTAATGAAATGGATATAGGCTACTCGTATCTAGATCTTCAGCTTAAACAGTGGTGAAGTATAATACAACTTCTATTATATTTCTATATACGAGTGTATAATACATAATAAACCAGCATTTTCTATTTCATATTTTAAAGTAAGTTGAATCTTAAGTATTCTGGTTTAAACATATCAAAGATACTTTTTATACAACATGTAAGCTCATACATGCAAAGGCAAGGTGTTAAGCTTTTTGCGTGATTAGCAAAAAAGTAAAAATTTGTTAAGCTAAAAAATTTCAATTTCGATTTCAATTTCAATCTCAATTTTGATTCTAAAGAACCAAAAATTTCAATTTTGATTTGAAAAATAATTTTGATCCATCACTAATAGAAAGCCAAGTTTTTATTACATTAATCTAGACATTCCAAGCCTGGGTTTTTTGTGCAAATGGGTGCAAATAGCATCTTGGTCTTAAAAATTGCACCCTGAAATTTTACTCAAGGTGCAAAAAGTGCACCAGAATTTTTTGCAAGGATGAGATGCAGATTTCACAATTTAGTGTTATGGACATCTTAAGTCTGTAACTTCATATTCTTAGAATTAGCCAGTAATTTGAAACACACTATTAGTGTTTAGACCAGTTTTGGTTTGTAGCAATGCAGTGCATCCTGGTCTTGAAAATCGGACCCTAAAATCTAGCATAGGGTGCGAAATCACACCTAAGTTATAGACAAAAAACCCTGTGTCCAAGCTTTGTAATAAGTGTTTAGGTTGTTTTTTGAACATATTGCATTGCTAAAAATTAGTCAAATTATACCTGAAACAACCATATCACATTGAAAATGTTTCTACAAAACCCGAAAGTATCTAACACACAATGTGTAAAGACCAATTTTTCATTAAATGAATCAACTCATTCTAAGCTTTCTAATAAGTGGTTTGTTGCTTTTCTAGCATATTGCATTGTTGAGAAATTAGTTTGACAATGAATGTCGGAGTCAATAACATATCTAAGACATTTTTTTCACATTGAAAAATGTTTAGCAGTCATATAGACCTTTTTATACTTATTCGTCTTTTAAATTAATCATTATCTATCAAAATTTATAAAGCATCCAAGCTACATATGCATATTGTAATTTTAAAAGTTGATTGAAGCCTATAAGTATCGCCTTTGCAACATTTATCTTTTTAATTTGTATGGTATTAAATGTTGTTTAAGAACATTTATAGCTATTTAACAATTTAATGCTTCACTATAAAGCATTTTTTGTGCTTTTTGTAGATGTCGTGATTGCTGTTGTATTATTTGTATTTGTCTAATAAAGTTTTGCAGTACTTATATTTTTTCAGTTTTAAGGTGGACACTTTGTGTTCCATTTTGGTAGAAATACCCAAATAATTAACATAGTCTAGATCATGCTAGGTGCATACCTAAACAAAAAGTGAATAATTACAAATGCACACCAAAAAATTTAGTACACACTTACTCTTTTAAATCTATACAAGTTCTGTAATGGACCCTTTTAGCTAATAATTTGTTCTATAAGGTGCATGCCAAGTGTGCACATACACTTTTTTCTTAGGAGTGATGCACATCAACTGTGCATACCTACTTTTGGCATGCAAAGCCAATGCTTGCCCAAATTTTTGGGTAAATACTATATTATCTGGAGTGTAGAATAATTATTGCATTTAGAGTAAAAAACCTTGAAATTGCCTATCTATGCTTAGATTTCATGCTAAAAAGTGGCATAAGCATGCTATAATGATATTTATCAGGGTCATTCTACAAGAAGGTCCCATTATGTTTTTGAACTTTAAGCACTTGTAACTTGTTAAATGACCATCAGCATAGTTTATGCCTCTGATATGTGTTCAGTTGTTTTGGGTTCATAAGCAGCTATGTGAAATATATAAAACTAGAAGTTTGACACAGACTGATACTTGAAGCTTTGTTCCATCTATTGTGGTTCAAAAGTTACAAGTGCTTTAAGGTAAAAAACATGATGGGACCCTCTTGTGGAATGATCCATTATATGCCTTTTCATATATTTACTATACCAAAAATAATATATTGGTTTTAATATATACCAGATTCTAGATAGTATACATATATGCCAGGATTTTCTGATATGCAAAGAGATCTGGTATACATCATTGGTATACAAAAGGGCCTGGCTACATTCTGGATCATGTAATATACCCAAAAATTTGGGCAAGCATTGGCTTTGTATACCAAAAGTTAGGCATCTATAGTTGGCTCCTAAGAAAATAGTATATATACACCTAGTGTGTACTTCATAGAATCGTATGGAAGAGTTTAGTGTTAAGTAGAAAAAGTTGAAAAAGTCTTTTTTAATGTAAATTTCAAGCTTTCTATTTTTAAGCTTATAATGAGGCATTTAAACAAATGTTTGTGCATATTGATTTTCTACTTAAAGTAATATTGACAAAAAAGAAAAATAAGCAACCAAATTACAAGGGGTGTCCCAAAAGTCGGTGCACTTTCTTCACTATAGCCTTTTCTGACCGATCAGAAATATCAAGTCTGTTGCAGTTGAAAATAGAATTATCTGCCCATTAAAATGACTTTCTGTTTATTTTTGTATCTGCTGGCATTCTTGAGATATGAGCACTTTTTTGCCCTACCCCCTGTGCTACTTTTACAAATTGCTATAGACCAAAGCTTTGTATCTGATGCATGAAACAACAAAACATTCATTGAATCAACAAAACATCTGCAACATGAAAGCTGAGGAAAGAACAGTCAAAGTTAATCATCAACATTGTCCTGGGGCTTCTCCACATAGTCATTACTGTGCTGCACACTTCTGTCATTGGCTGTGCATGTTGTCAATGTCATCAACCAGCAAAATCTGAGTGCAGCATCTCATGAAGGAGAACTTGGCAAGTCAATGCTTCCATGCTCCCATGACAAGCAAAGATTCATCCATGCAGCAGCTTCTTCCTCTTAGGAAAGAATGCAGTCAGCTGTTGACAAATCTGGAGAGTAGGGTGGCAGTGAGAGCAGCACAAAATTTGCCTGCTCAATTGTCTCTTCTGTTTTCTTGGCCATGTGGGATATGCATTGTTGTGGCATAGAATGTATGGATCCGCAGTACCTAGTGGGCCAAGATCTTTGACAGTTCTAAATCCTCAGTCATTGTGCAGTGGAACAGTGGACTTTGGACTGCTGAGCATATCTGCAATCTCATAAACTGTCAGTCTGGCATCAGTGTGAAGCAATGCCTGAATTTGTCTATGCTATTGCTGATGCCATTGATGACATGCACAGCCAATGGCAGAAGTGTGCAGCATAGTAATGACTATATGGATAAGCCCCAGGACAATGTTGATGATTAACTTTGACTGTTCTTTCCTCAGCTTTCATGTTGCAGATGTTTTGTTGATTCATTGAATGTTTTGTTGTTTCATGCATCAGATACAAAGCTTTGGTCTATGGCAATTTGTAAAAGTAGCACAGGGGGTAGGGCAAAAAAGTGCTCATATCTCAAGAATGCCAGCAGATACAAAAATAAACAGAAAGTCATTTTAATTGGCAGATAATTCTTTTTTAACTGCAACAGACTTGATATTTCTGATCGGTTAGAAAAGGCTGTAGTGAAAAAAGTGCACCAACTTTTGGGACACCCCTCGTATTAGCCAAAAGTGTCTTTTATGCAATCCAAAAAAGTTATATATTGTTACAATGCAAAAAAGTCATTTATTGTTTCAACATTGGCCTAGATTTGAAAGTGTGGGCAAGCACTTATTTTTGGCATGCATTTGTAACTATTCAATTTTAGTTCCATATGCACCCAGTATGATCTGGACTATAGGGGCCTGGCATACCCTTTAATATGCAACTTCGCATATAGAGATTTCTGAGACAGTAGATGGGACCAAAGCTCCAAGTCCCAATCAATGTATACAATTAGTGTACAAAAATTCTCAAGTTCAAGTTTGGCACACTCAATATACATAGTTAATGTAGCTGAGTTTTGATGAATAAAGATTAGCTTAACAAAAAATAAATTAAAAAAAATGTGTTAAACTGTTCTAAGAAGTTAAATGTAAAATAAAAATAGTTAAAATAAACTAGTTCTTTTCCTTTTAGTAAAAAAAAAGTTTATACAAATCATAAATTTAAATATTAAAATTTTGTGAGCCATTTAAATTAAAAAATAAAAAGTATTTAATTTGGTTAATAGTTTTTTATTTTATATTGAATATACTCTATTTTATTGGAATATTTTATTTATAAACAATAAATATATCAAGTCTATTTACATAATAGACATTGTTGATTTGGTAAAATATGCCTGTTATATACAAGTAAACCTTGTCTAGCATTAGACTAGCAAAGGTAAAGATAAATTATTTATATACAGGTAGTGGTTTGGGACTATAATCATGAAAATAATGTTTTTTAAAGTATTTTTTATGCAAATTTCTAATAGATTATATACTATATCATATATATGAATGCACTTACCAATTTCCTTGGTATGCTGCCTTATACTATATGCACTATTGTCAACACTATTATACATACATGCACGACCTCAAAATTTCACCTATCCAGTGTGACTTAGTTTTGTCCAGATTTGCAACTTAGTTCCTCTTGATTGTGACTTGATTGTGTTGGGTATGTATGCTACTATACCACCTAGATTCTCTACTTCTAAGGTTCAGGGCAAAAAAGTTATTGTATGCATGCAATATACTCAGGACTGTGGCAAGGGAAAGAGATTTAAGCATAGATAATAGGCATGATAGGCAGGGATACCCTATGGAAAAAATATTCTTATGGTTGTATAGGCAAAGTGATTTGAAAAAACATACCTGTTTTAACTATGAAAATTCTACCTATGGCCAAGCACAATTATATTGCGTACACTAGATGAGTAATATTGTTATATGCACATGGAATTATTAATACTTAGTAAATTAGTATTAGTTCAATGTAGTAAATAATATATTAATATCTTATAGCACTATGACAATTTCATGTACTGCTTTAATCTGCACAATTTATATTGGTGCTAACATTTGCCATTATTTTAATTATGGAATATTTAATTCCTATATAGTTATTCTGTGCCAATAATCCTGCTGGGCTAAACATATCCTTCTGCTACTTAACACATCCTTCTGCTACTTAACACATCCTTCAACTACTTAACACATCCTTCAACTACTTAACACATCCTTCTGCTACTTAACACACTCTTCTAAGATCACATCGCTGCGATTGTAAAAGTGCAACTGCTTGCATTGGCATCAATCTTATCCGCCTGACAGATCGCAGCGCCATCCCGCGATTCAACGAGCCCTCGGGTGGAGAGGCTGGCGCCCAGGATCGGCCCCGCGGCTTCGGGCGCGGCGGCGGCGGCGGCGGTCGCGGCGGCTTCGGTGGCTCCCGGCCGTCCACTGGCGACGCTGGCGGCGAGGCTGGCGAAGGCGGCCGTGGCGGCTTCGGTGGCCGGGGCCGCGGGCGCGGCGGCGAGGGTCGCGGCGGCTTTGGCGGCGGCGAGGGTCGCAGCGGCTTTGGCGGCGGCGAAGGTCGCGGTCGCGGACGTGGCGGCTTCGGCGAAGGTCGCGGCGGTTTTGGACGCGGCCGCGGCGGCGGCTTTAGCGGACCGCGCGGCGAATCCGCTGGCGGCGAGGAGGGCGGCGCCGGCGAGGATCGCCCGCAAGGCGGCGGCTTTGGTGGTCGCGGTCGCGGCCGCGGTGGCTTTGGCGGCTTTGCTGCCAACCGGGAGGCGCCCGCCGACGCCGGCAGCGCCGCCGAGGTGACCGGCGACGAGGAGACCGGAGCTCCGGCTGTCGGCGAGGACGGCAGGCCGCGCGGCCGCGGACGCGGCGGCTTCGGTCGCGGTGGACGCGGCGGTCGCGGCGGCTTCGGCGGCGCCGGCGGAGCCCAGCGCGGCCGCGGTCGCGAATACGAGCGGCACTCGGGCTCGGCCACCACCGGCGTGAAACCCGTCGATAAGCGCGAGGGCGCCGGCGCTCACAACTGGGGCACCGTCAAGGACGACCTCGAGTGAGTCCGCAGGCGTTCGGTCCTCTTTGAAAGCAGAGAGACGCGTATAAGATAAAACACGTTAAATTGGATACATTTTTAGAGGCTTTAATAAAGCAGGGGTCGGCAAACTCCGGCCCGCAAGCCTCTCTATCTGGCCTGTTCGCATCTTCGGATTGCGCCTTCGCATCTCTCCTCTCATCGTCGTCTCTCACTTTTAACTTCTTCTCTCGGCTTTCAAACCCTCTATCCTCTTCTCTCCCCGTCTGGACCGCAGCAATGCAGTTCCCCTCTAGTGAAAGCTGCAAGAAAAGTAGACAAGTTTTGAGCCTATGGCAGTGACTCTACTGTTAGTAGTATGCGATTGCAGTTGAGCTTTGCACTATTATTATATTATTATATTTGCACTGTAAATTCCACCACAGGGAGCAGCTGCAGGACGGAGCCGCCCCAGCCGAGCCGGCCGTGAAGGAGGACTGGGCCGAGGCCGTGGACCAGGAGGCCGCTGGCGAGGACCAGCCGGCGCCCAAGGCCATGATGACGCTGGAGGAGTGGCGCCGCCAGCAGGCCGAGGACCGCTCGAAGCTGCAGGCCAACGCTGGCAAAGCCGGCCGCAAGGTGGACACCTCCGGCTTCAAGGAGATGACCGCCTACAGGAAGCAGCGCATCGCCGACGAGGAGTCCGATGACGAGGAGGAGGCCGAGGCCACGGCCGCCCAGCTCATCGTGAAGAAGCCGGAGGTTGAGACCAACTTCTACGTGAACGTCAACAACCCGCAGGCCAATTTCGACGAGGGCCGTCGTCGCGGCGGCGGTCGCGGTGGTCGCGGCGGTCGCGGCGGCCGCGGCGGGCGCGGAGGCGAAAGCGGCGCCGGCGCCAGCGGTGCTCGCGCGTCGGGACCGCCGCAGTCGGCCGCCGGCGCCAGGGCGGCGAACATCCGCGTCGACGACGCGGCCGAGTTCCCGGCGCTGAAGTGAGCGGCCGGGCGGGCCTCCGCAACTGACGGGCGTCTGTGGCCCGGGCGTCCCACCCGGATACTGACCTAAACAGCGCTCTGCGGAGTGTCCGGCGTGTTTTTGTGCTCGTTTTCTCTTATTTTCTAGCCGCTCCCCGCGCTTTTTCTGTCTCCGATGACCCGCGCTCCGTCTGTGCGCTCATTCGCTCCCCGCTGCCCCCCCCCGTTATTTAGTTATATTTTGCCCCATTCTCAACCATTTTGGCTTCAAATTTTTTCTGTGCCTGCATCGGTCAGTTTGCGTGCCGGAGGCTGGGCCTGGCCTTGCGTGACTGAGGCTCTAGTGGCGGAACTTGCATCGAGTATGCCGGCTTCCTGGCTCCGGCTTGCCCGCATTCTCCTCTTAATTTTGTGCGCGTTTCAGCTTTTTTTAACTTCTACGGTTTCTCCCAGATTTATCTGAAATCCCAGCTGCAGGGTGGCAGATCCCGTGGCACTTATAAAGGTAGCCTAGAGCTCATTAATAAATATAAGTCAGCCAGCTCATTAATAAATGAGTCAGCCAGCTTAATAATAAATATGAGTCAGCCAGCTCATTGATAAATATGAGTCAGCCAGCTCATTATTAAATGAGTCAGCCAGCTCATTAATAAGTATGAGTCAGCCAGCTCATAGATAAATATGAGTCAGCCAGCTCATAGATAAATATGAGTCAGCCAGCTCATTGATAAATATGAGTCAGCCAGCTCATTAATAAATATGAGTCAGCCAGCTCATTATTAAGTATGAGTCAGCCAGCTCATTGATAAATATGAGTCAGCCAGCTCATTGATAAATACGAGTATGAGTCAGCCAGCTCATTGATAAATATGAGTCAGCCAGCTCATTGATAAATATGAGTCAGCCAGCTCATTGATAAATACGAGTATGAGTCAGCCAGCTCATTGATAAATATGAGTCAGCCAGCTCATTAATAAATATGAGTCAGCCAGCCCATTGATAAATATGAGTCAGCCAGCTCATTAATAAGTATGAGTCAGCCAGCTCATTAATAAATATGAGTCAGCCAGCTCATTGATAAATATGAGTCAGCCAGCTCATTGATAAATACGAGTATGAGTCAGCCAGCTCATTGATAAATATGAGTCAGCCAGCTCATTAATAAATATGAGTCAGCCAGCCCATTGATAAATATGAGTCAGCCAGCTCATTAATAAGTATGAGTCAGCCAGCTCATTAATAAATATGAGTCAGCCAGCCCATTGATAAATATGAGTCAGCCAGCTCATTAATAAGTATGAGTCAGCCAGCTCATTAATAAATATGAGTCAGCCAGCTCATTGATAAATATGAGTCAGCCAGCTCATTAATAAATATGAGTCAGCCAGCTCATTAATAAATATGAGTCAGCCAGCTCATTAATTAAGCTGTGATTAAATATTTGAACATCAGAGTGAAGGCGGTGCCCCCGGCGTGTCCAGGCCAGTCCA
The DNA here is from genome assembly GCA_002269645.1 of Macrostomum lignano. Lineage (NCBI taxonomy): Eukaryota > Metazoa > Platyhelminthes > Macrostomidae > Macrostomum > Macrostomum lignano. The sequence goes on from NIVC01000672.1 coordinate 230,871, forward strand.
CAAACAGGGTTTTGCTTGTAAGTTCAGCCAACCAGTCCCCATTCGGCTATCTGAGTTGAAAAGTACATTTCTACATCTCAAGCACATTTATTTTCGGTTCGTTTTGGGGGTGGGTGCGACAGTTGCCTGTTTTGCTTTTTATACTATTTTATTATTTACGTAATTAACACCCATTCTTAACTGGCATTAGCGGGTCTTTTTAACGCAGTGTTGCTTGGTTTGCTGTTCTGTTTGCAACAAACTATTCGATAAAATGCCTGCTTATTAACATCTATGCCCGTTCCTTCCTTGAACTGATCATTTCCAGTTTTTATAACATTATAATATTATAATTAGCTCGCGACTACAGCTTCCTGCGTTTGGATTTCTGCGCTGCCCCTTGGCCCCCTCCCCTAACCGATGTGTTCTTATTAATCATATGCGATTATTAATTGCTTGATTCTGCCGCAAGTGCTTATCCGGCTTGATGCCCTGGCTGGCGAGATAGAGAACTGAAAGACAGACAGAATTGAGGAGTCAATGAGATAGACCAGAGCAGGTGTTAGTGTGCGCTGTATTTTTCCGCAATTTTTGTCAGCTCTTGAACTTAACTGCACTGCCTGCAGTGAATTGTGAGAGATAAAAACCCAGGCTGTTTTGCCTGCTTCTTTCACTGGCTTCGCTTTTTTTACTATTGGATTGCGGGAAGACGTCTAATACCGGTTAAGTAATGACCTACCTACTCACTAGTCATCAATTTGAATTTAAATTCACCAAACTAAAAAAATTATTCCAACCGTCGGCTTATCATGCTATACTATATTTAAAAAACTTTACCATTTATTAAGTTAATGTATACAAGTCAGTGACTGAAACAGTTTACGAGAGTGCGAAAAGCAAGTATACAAGTGTCCTTATAACGAGAATATATGTGCACTATGGTACATGGCTATAATTCTAGCATAACGAGCTGAAGGAATTATTTAATCTCGTGTTGGAAGGATTGCATCCTACGTTAGTCGCTCTAGCAATGAAATGTGCATGTAGCGCTTTCTATATGTAATTAGGTAGTATAATTCAGACAGCGCTTTCGTGTGCTAGTGTGAGTAATTTAGTACATGATAAACAAAGTAGAAGTGCTTTGTTTTAATACTTTACGAGGGGGCAAACGGCAACTTAAACCGAGGGACTCTGTGACATCCGCCAGCTTTTCGTTTTTCGAGGAGGCTCTTCCCCCTCCTTTTCGTTCTGGCCTGGCGTGGAAGCGGCTAGCTTCCTCGTCTTGGTCTGCTGGTGGGGGACGGATCCCCCCTGCTGCTTTTTTGCGGGGCAGGTGGCTGCTAAGTAGTTGGCTGCTGGCTAAGCGCCAACTACCCATCGACAGCCCTTAGTTGCAACTGGTACCACACGGGTTCTCGAGGGCCGCTCTTGTGGGGGAGGGCTCGGGCGTCGGCTGTCAACTCGACCTGGCGCCTGTGTCCCAAGCCCGCAGCCGGCCTCCCGCCCCCTGATCTTGCAGAGTGTGGACCGGGGGCCTGCCGGAGCCTCGCCTGGGAGCAATCCTGGGATAAGACGGCAACCCAAAGCTTCTCTGCTGTTTACCGTGGCAGAGGGTAGCTCCACGGAGCTGGCTGGGGGTATATCCAGTCCCCGAGCGGTTACCCCCCCTCTTTTCTACATTTCAGTTTTTCCATTTCAGCCTACTCTGCATGGATAAATCAAAACCACCTGACACGGCTCGGGAGCCGTCAATTCCCGCGGCCGGGGGTCCGTCAATCCCCCAACCCTCCAACATGGAGGTTGATTCTGCCGCGAATCCCGCGGAAACCCCCACACCTCGCTCAGGTGCGTCCACCTCTACCCCCGCTACAGGGGCGTCTCAAAATGACGGCTTCCAGGTCGTCAACCGTCGCAGGCGCGATGATAAAACCTCGGCTGGCTCTGAGCGGAAAAGGCAGCAGCCAGACGAGCGTACCGACCCCTCGCTGGACCCCAAGAGGCCAAAGGAGGCCAATGCTGGCACGTACGCCAAAGTGGCGACGGAGCCGAAATTTAAAATCTGCGTGCGCGCGGCTAGCGGTACGCTGACCACCGCCCAGATGGAAGCATCAATCGGCATGATTGATGACTTCCTCTGGGAAAACGACGCCCTCGACATCAAAGTCGAGGCGATTCGAAACGCCAACGGCAGCGTCATCCTCGCCTTCAAGGACGAAGCCCAGCTCGAGCTCGCGCTGGCTAACCTGGTGTCCATCTCCTGGGACACCTGCACGACCGCCCTCCCGCCTTTGGTCGTTGAGCGTGCCCGACCACCGCCGCCCTGCAGGCGCTACCGAGCCTTCTACTCCGGCTCGAGAAGCATCGAGGAGATCCGCGCCCGGCTCCTCAGTAAAAACCCCGACCTACCTCAGGACGGTATCCGGGCCTTCAAGGAGGTTCCGGCAAAAGGCGCTCCCGGCAAGACCCTGTACATGGGTTTCTCCGCGGAGTGGGAAGACGCCCTCAAGAAGGACGATTTTGCCGCCTACATCGGAGCGTGGAAGATCGTCTTCCACCTGCTGCTCAGGCGTCGTCCAGCCGGCGATCGGCGCCGAGGTGAGTCCGTGAGCTCGGATAGCTCTGGGAACGAGTAATGCCGTTCCCAACCCCGTGCCAAACTAGGAGCGGGGCGCTGAGGGCGAACCTTAACGGCCAGCCCAATGATGACACTGCCACCAGCAACCAAATAAATAATCCGCCGCCGGCGAACCAACCTGTTAACCTGCAATTATTCAGATCAACCTGCACCACGCCCTTGCAGCATCTAGCAACCTTTCAGGCACCTTTGCCAACAAGGAAGTTGACATCTACCTTATTCAGGAACCGTATACCCGCAAGGGGAAGCCGACCTGCCTGCCGCCAGGCTATCAGGTTCTGTACCTCTGCGCGAACGACACCCCCAGAGCTATCGCCCTCGTCAAAAACGACCTCCCGGCCACTATTATGCCAATGTTTTGCTCTAAAGACATGTGTACTTTCTCAGTCTTTGACTTGACCTTCGTTTCCGCTTACCTGGACATTCAGGAGGACGTCCCTCCCCCCTCCTGCAGGAGCTGGCGGACTTCTGTAATCTCCAGGATCGGAAGCTTATCGTTAGCTGCGATGCTAACGCCCACAACACTGCCTGGTCTAGTAGCGATACTAACAGGCGCGGTGACTTACTAATTGATTTCATTAACTCCTCCTCGTTACACATTTGCAACAGAGGCAGCAAACCCACATTTATTGTCTCTAATCGGCGTGAGGTTATCGACCTCACTCTCGTCTCCAACAACGCCCTCAATCAGGTCCACAGCTGGCTGGTTAGGGATGACCTCCCATCGCTTTCCGACCACTCGTACATTCAGTACAGCATCAGCTCCGTCGGAGCCCGTCATGAGAACCGGGACCGCCTTAATTTGAAAAAGGCCGACTGGACAGGTTTTCGAAGAGACCTGCTAAAACTCCTGACCGAAGCCAACTTACCGGACTCCAGCGAGGATCTCCCTGGCATTGAGCATCGGTGCAACTCCCTCGTTGAGATCCTAAACACCGCCATACGCGCTAACGCCCCTAAGCTGTTTTGCAGGAAGAAATACTCTCCTTGGTGGAGTCAAGAGCTCACTCGCATGAAGAAAAACACCCGCCGACTGCAACGCCTCGCAAACGGCTCGAATACCCCAGAGGATTGGGAGAACTACCACTCTGCTCTGAGGATGTACAAAAGTGCTATCCGAAGGGCTAAGAAGACCACCTGGAAAGCCTACTGCGCCGGCCTGGAAGGGCAACACCCCACAGCCCGGCTGGTCAGGACTCTCAGGCACGACACGCTAGCTCAGTGTAACTCCCTTCTGCACCTGGATGGTAACTACACTACCAGTGCCGAAGGTTCGCTAAATCTTCTTTTCTCCACCTGCTTTCCGCAGGTTGACGAACCGGAGTACGTGGTCGATGACCACAGGCCTTGTGATCACAAGCTTTTCCAGCAGTGCGCCACCCCCCAGCTACTCCAGCTGGCAGCAAATTCTTTTAAACCGTATAAATCGTCTGGCCCTGACAATATCGCCCCCTGTATCCTGCAGGAGGCGCTAAAGCTGCAAAACTTTGCTGATTCTTTCTCTAAATTGCTTGTTGACTGTTATACCACAGGTTACATTCCCACAATCTGGAGAATGTCCAGAGTCGTGTTCATCCCGAAACCTGCTAAGGGTGACTACACCAACGTGAAATCCTTCCGGCCCATCAGCCTCACTTCCTTTTGTGTTAAGCTGATGGAGAGGCTCATCCTGTGGAGGCTTCGAGAGTGCGACCTGCGCTCCGACCCTGTCAGTAAGTACCAGTACGCCTTCCAGCCTGGGAGGACGACTGAGCATGCTCTCCACGCCATTACCTCCAAAATTGAGAGTGCCATCCTTAGCAAACAACTCGCTTGCGGGTTGTTCGTTGACTTCGAAGGAGCATTTGACAATGTCCTCTTCCGCTCCTTCAGAAATTCTCTTTCCCGCAGGAATGTAAGACACAGCATTGTTCGCTGGATTTATTTTATGATCCGCAAAAGGTTTGTGACATCCACACTTATGGGCGTTACCCTCACCCGGGCGGTGATGAAAGGCGGCCCGCAAGGTGGCGTGCTAACTCCACTTCTCTGGAATCTCGTCATGGACGAACTTCTAACCGCTGACATTCCCAGCAGTATCACCAGGGCGGGCTACGCCGATGACGTTGCCGCGGTCGTCAGCGGACCCGACCCCGCCACTCTGCGCAACCTGATGCAGCAATTCGCCGACAAGGCGGCCGACTGGGCTACACAGCATGGCCTAAAAATCAGCGTCACTAAGACTGTCGCTGTCGTTTTCACCAAGCGCCGTAAATGGGAGATGAAAAACCTCACTGTCTATGGCAGAAACATCCCCTTCAAGAAGGAGGTCAAATACCTCGGTGTGACGCTAACGCATGACCTGCGCTGGACGAAGCACCTTGATAACGTCATCGGTCGGGCAAAACGCTGCTTTGCCCAGCTGCGCAGAGCCATCGGGCCGACTTGGGGCCTCTCGCCTAGAACGGTCCGTTGGATTTATACCGGCATCATCCGGCCCAGTATCACATACGCGAGTCTCATCTGGACTAGCGTGCTGGAGCAGAAGGCCGCCCGTCAGCGGCTGTACCAGCTTCAGGGCAGCATTTGCCGTGCCATCACAGGTGCGTACCCGTCCACCCCTTACGAGGGGCTGAACACTATCCTTAACCTACCTCCGCTTCACCTATTTATTAGGGCGGAGGCTATGAAGTCTGCCTCCCGGCTTATCAGAGATAAAACGTTAAATAACGCGCCCTCTGGCTTTATGCCAATGAAAACATTAATCCCGCATATGGACTTTGTCCGCCGCGACCTTAACAACATCCACATGGACCTGGGCAATGTGGATAGTCGACCTCCCGCCCTCAACATCAGGAGGGGCTTCAAGACCGCCATCCCTGGCCGAGACAACATTCCGCTGGATGTCGGTGTGAACCGGCGCAGCCAGGGCATTCACTGCTTCACCGACGGCTCGCTGTTCAACGGCCGCGCTGGAGCGGGTATTGCCATTTTCCACGAGGGTAAGATGCTTCTCCAGGAAAGTCTGCACCTCGGTGAGAACACCTCAGTTTTCCAAGCTGAAATTTGCGCCATTGAGCAGTGTGCCCAGCAACTGTTTCAGGCGAACATTAATAATTTTGACATTAATTTCTACACTGATAGCCAAGCTGCTATTAAGGCCTTAACCACTGAGAATATCTCCGCTGCTACAGTATCTCAATGCCACCGCAGTGTGCAATCTCTCTCAGTCCTTAACAGGATTAGAATTATCTGGACACCTGGTCACAGCAACATCCTGGGCAACGAGCTCGCGGACTCTCTCGCCAAGGAGGGCAGCAACCCAGACGGCAACCACCGTCTGATGAGGCTACCCACCCCCAGGTCGCAAGTCACCCGCCATATCAACAGGTGGCTCCATCAGCAGCACCAGCTCCACTGGAACAGCTGCACCGAGTACAGGCAGCGCCGCTCTGCCATGCCTAACCTGAACAGGAAAGTCTCTGATTATCTGATTTCGCTTAACAGAACCGACCTCAGGGAGATGTGCATGGTCCTAACCGGCCACGGATTCTTCCAGAGACATATATCGTTGCAAACCGGTTGCCCTCCCACCTGTCCCTTCTGTGGCATAGGAGAGGAGACCGCGGAGCATCACGTCACCTTCTGCCCTTACTTCAACAAGTCGCGGCACAAATACCTCGGCCACCCCCAGCGGATGGACGAGCTGACCACCGCGGACAATATCCGAGACCTCCGCGCCTTCGTCCGGGACTTCGGCCGGATGAGGGTCGCCGATGCCTCCACTGCGGACCTGCCGACTACTGGCGGGGACTGGGCGCACCCCCAAGGCTAATCCTTGTGCTCTTTTACCTTGGGGTTGCGATAGGGGCCTCGCGGCCTATTCGCGGCGCCTGCGCCCCCCGTCAGTAGTAAGTAAGTAAGTAAGTAGGTAGTATAATTCAGACAGCGCTTTCGTGTGCTAGTGTGAGTAATTTAGTACATGATAAACAAAGTAGAAGTGCTTTGTTTTAATACTTTACGATTTCAAAATGCAAGCTTTCGTAGAATTGCGCAATGGCTAATTTAGTAGACTGTACATTTAAACAACAAGCAAAGCATCCAAGATGTAATATTAATACATACTTTTTGGAAGCAGTTCCATTTATCCTGAATTTGATTTGTTTTTATTTAATTTAGTATTTCAAGTAAAGCTATGTATAATAAGGAATATTTTAGCCTTTTAAGTTTTTTCTTAATTTTATGAAAATATGTTAATATTTATGTTAAAATGTACTGCTCTCCAAAATTTGTGTATTTTTGTGTGCCAAAATTCGTACATTAAAAATTGGCATAATTTGTATGCTGAAATATGTATGCCAACTTTGAAGAAGGTCATTTGTATGCTAGGATTTTTTGATAGTCAATGCATTGCTATGCCAGAGGAAAAACTAGGTTAGCTTAGTGGTACTATTCTGTTCAATTTTTCTAGTGAAACATATAAGCTTAGGCCTAGTTTATTAACTTTTGCTTATTTGGAGCAAGCCATGATCATTAAATTAGCAAATTACTTAGGGATTATTATCAATTTTTCACCAAAATGTGGGTGAAAAAAGGATCATAAATCAAAGCCAAAAAAATCCTATTGTAATAATTCCTTTTTATAAGCTTTGATATCTTCAGTGTTGGGCCCTGTTAATGAGTGTTAATCATGTGTAGATACTAGAATAATTAGATAGGCTACTCAGTACAATTGGGCCACAGTTTGGATTGTGTATTAGTATATGCCAGGTTTAATGCTAGAAAAAATGATAAGACCTTGTTTTTATGCCAGGTTTATATGCCAATACAAAAAATGGCATTTGACACACACAATGTATCTAGGGATATACGCCAGGATATATCTAGGGATTCCAAAATCCTGACAATTTATAATCCTGGGATTAAAAAATCCTAAAATCCCAATGGTTTAAAATCCTGGGATCACTAATCCCGGAAAATCCTAACTGAGAGTAATCCCGGGATCCCGCTTTGAATCCCAAAACAATCCTGGAATTTAAGCCTTACAATCCCGGGATCGCAATCCCACACTGTTGTAATCCCAAGGATCATAAATCCTAAAATTTCAAGTCCCAAAAAATCCCAAGATTGAAATCCCATGTTTTGAGGCTAAATCCCGGGATCCTAGGATTGGAATGCCTAGATATATCCTGATATATGCTGAAAAATGGTAAGACCCTTGTTGTATACTAGGATTAGGAAATCCTAGCATATATGTTGCCTTTCAAACTATTAAAACTTGACATGACTATGACTATGTTATGACACTGACATAACTAAAACATGATACTTCTTTTTTGACATGATGCTTTTTATACTTTATATGATAGGGCCTAAGCATTTGGGTATAAGCTATTTTCAGTTCAATAGTATGTTCAATCTCCCCCACTTGCCTACCTCAATTTTTATTCAATTATTGCCTTTTTTAGACTTCTAACATAAAGCTGCTAAAAATATATTTTTAGTGGACTGGCTAATATACATTATTGCTGAACCAATTAGCAAGTTGCTGATACTTGCAAGCTTGGACTTCTAAACTTATCAAAGCCATTTCAGCCACCTTTTTTATACAATAAGCTTATATATGCTTTCTTTGCTATTGCTATTGAACTAAAAGTAGAAAGCTGTTTTACTTAATATATATGCCTTAGTGGCCTATCTAGTTATTTTAGTATCTGTGGTTTTAATCCATTAAAGTTAGCATAGAAAATATAAAAATCTTGCAATTTTTCCAAAACAGATATCATAATGTACTGTTTTTGCTTTTCCATCTTTTTAGCAAAACACAGGGGTCATCTAAGCAATTTACAAGCTAAAAAAGTAATACATAATAATTGTAAAAAATGTAAGAATAATAGGGCCTACTACTAAAAGAAGTATATGCCATATTGTAAAAGAAGTAAAATTTATTTTGACACTAATTAACTTGAAAGCTAATTATTTATTAATAAAATACAAATCAGTATTTCAGTAGCATTGCAAGTGCAGGTGCAGAAAGTTACAAAAGATTGGGAAAGAAGTGAATCAAAGCAATTAATTTTTATGTACAAGAAGTTGTTACATTTGCGTGACCATCATCATAAGCTAAGAGAATTATTAGGCACTTAGATAATTTTGAATACATTTGTAATGTTGCAACTTCTTGTTAGACTTATATTTTTGTTCTTTCTTTGTGTCTTTGGTCATTGACATTGCCATTGAAATTAACAATAATAGATGAATTTGTTATTAGCTCACAAAATTATTGATGCAAATTTGTTAATCCATTAGTGCAAAAAATCTTAAGGGCAGTCTGTTAGCATTAACAAAAATTCTTAACTTTTATCAACACTTATTAATGGATTAATGCTTATTAACAGACTGGTATCCAACACTATTTTTAGTTATATTTTTTAGATATATTTTTAGTAATCCCCCCCCCCTAGAAGACTTGACATCTTAGTAATTTTTCAATTCATCTTTTATGTTCAAATAATGTTTTTTTCATTTTTATTAGTCTTTTAATAGTAGGGATTTTCACTATGCATTAGGGGGTTTATTACCTGTCTGCAAAATGAGCAGCATTAATTTGCATAAGTAGATCAAAGCCAAGATTCAAATTCAGCTCTAAATTAATGAGACTATATTTAGAATCCAGCCTAAGCTAATAGCACATAAGAGTGCTATGCTAGATTACTAAGCTTTAGTTCCACTTGTGTAATCAGTCAGTTTACATGTCAAATATTAACTTTTAATATTAAGCTATCAATCAAAATGTCCTAGCTTATAGTAAATAAAAGTGAAAGTAGATCCTAGTACCTTTAGTCTATATTGCCACCAATGTTAGCAAACCTTATTATCTACTAATTTTGTTTGTAGGTCTAACATAGTATTATTAAGTTATATTGTTATTTATCATGAAATCGACTAGTTAGAAATTTAATTGGTAAAATTTTATTAATAGAAGTAAATTAAGATTTCTTATTAGGAAATTATTTAAGACAGAAGATTGTAGAAATGTCTAGAAATATAAATTTAATAGTCTAGACTTTTTAAAGTGAATATTTTTTCCACATAATTCTGTTTGTTTTATTCAACCAAGCTAATCCTGACAAAAGTTTGTATTTTTGTTTTAATTACTAAAAATCATTTTTTAACTGCTAGAAGATTCTAAAACAATGATTCTATTTCATTACTTTAATTCCATAATTTAATTGCTCCAATTTATGGCCAATTGTCAGGTAGAAATGGATTGAGTTATTAAACAGAATTTGTCAACAGAATGGCAGAAACTCATACAATTCTGCTGCTATGCAAGGGCCTGATTCAAGTATCGCTGTTTTTTGGTATGTAGTTTTTACTTCATTTTTGGCATATTCAGATTCTGAAACACATTGTGTGGCAATTTGATTGTTTCATTTCAGGCAGCCTAATTCGATACAATGTGTTCTCCTTTGTCTACCTGCTGTTCCTGCTGATCAGCCCCTTCGCTTCGTTTGATAATCGAGGTGAGTTCAGTCTGTGACCGGAGCTGGGGTAACTGGGCGGTGCCTCAGTTGAGTCCAGTCTGTGACCGGAGCTGGGGTAACTGGGCGGTGCCTCAGTTGAGTCCAGTCTGTGACCGGAGCTGGGGTAACTGGGCGGGGCCTCAGTTGAGTCCAGTCTGTGACCGGAGCTGGGGTAACTGGGCGGGGCCTCAGTTGAGTCCAGTCTGTGACCGGAGCTGGGGTAACTGGGCGGGGCCTCAGTTGAGTCCAGTCTGTGACCGGAGCTGGGTAACTGGGCGGGGCCTCAGTTGAGTCCAGTCTGTGACCGGAGCTGGGGTAACTGGGCGGGGCCTCAGTTGAGTCCAGTCTGTGACCGGAGCTGGGGTAACTGGGCGGGGCCTCAGTTGAGTCCAGTCTGTGACCGGAGCTGGGGTAACTGGGCGGGGCCTCAGTTGAGTCCAGTCTGTGACCGGAGCTGGGATAACTGGGCGGTGCCTCAGGTGAGTCCAGTCTGTGACCGGAGCTGGGGTAACTCGGCGGTGCCCCACTTGAGTCCAGTCTGTGACCGGAGCTAGTCCAGCTTGTGACTGGTGTCGGGGTAACTGGGCGGTGCCTCGGTTGATTCCAACTCTTGACTGGGGTTGGGGTGCCCCAGTTGAGTCCAACTTGTGACTGGGGTCGGGGTGCCCCAGTTGAGTTCAGCTTGTGACTGGGGTTGGGGTGCCTCAGTTGAGTTCAGCTTGTGACTAGGGTGGGGTGCCCCAGTTGAGTCCAACTTGTGACTGGGGTTGGGGTGCCTCAGTTGAGTTCAGCTTGTGACTAGGGTGGGGTGCCCCAGTTGAGTCCAACTCTTGACTGGGGTGGGGTGCCCCAGTTGAGTCCAACTTGTGACTGGGGTTGGGGTGCCTCAGTTGAGTTCAGCTTGTGACTAGGGTGGGGTGCCCCAGTTGAGTCCAACTCTTGACTGGGGTGGGGTGCCCCAGTTGAGTCCAACTTGTGACTGGGGTTAGGGTGCCTCAGTTGAGTCCAACTCTTGACTGGGGCTGGGGTCGGGGTGCCCCAGTTGAGTTCAGCTTGTGACTGGGGTTGGGGTGCCTCAGTTGAGGCCCCACAGCCTGCAGGCGAGTCACTATCGGCCGAAGCCAGCCAGTTGTCACGTGACCACCAGCAGAAACGAAGTGCGATTTCCAAAAGTACACCCTGTGTGAGCTCGTGTCTGCGCATGCATCAGTTTGCGTGTTCGGGGGCCAGTTGAATCGGCATGACTGCTGGCTTGCTTAACTGACTTGACTGCCTTGAAATCCCAGCATTGAGACCTCAATTGATCCCCGCGCTCCGCCCCGTGTCTGAACTTCCAGGCTGCTTCCTGGCCTACAACCTGGCTCTCATCGTGTGCAGCGCCTCCTTCAGCCTCTGCCACGTCGCTTTCCAGATTGTGCTGGGCGCGCACCCGCCGTATGGCAGCATCCTTGCTGACTGTGAGACCCGGCACTGGGTTGTTGGGTAGATGTGGGTTTGAGATTGATAGATGTGGGTCTGGGATGGATAGATGTGGGTCTGGGATGGATAGATGTGGGTTTGGAATGAATAGATGTGGGTCTGGGATGGATAGATGTGGGTTTGGTATGGATAGATGTGGGTTTGAGATTGATAGATGTGGGTCTGGGATGGATAGATGTGGGTCTGGGATGGATGATGTGGGTCTGGGATGGATGATGTGGGTCTGGGATGGATAGATGTGGGTTTGGGATGGATAGATGTAGATCTGAGATCTAAATATGAGAGTCTGAGATGGATAGATGTGGGTATGATATGGATTGATTTAATTCTGAGATGGATAGATGTGGGTCTGGGATGGATAGATGTGGGTTTGGAATGAATAGATGTGGGTCTGGGATGGATAGATGTGGGTTTGGTATGGATAGATGTGGGTTTGAGATTGATAGATGTGGGTCTGGGATGAATAGATGTGGGTCTGGGATGGATGATGTGGGTCTGGGATGGATGATGTGGGTCTGGGATGTATAGATGTGGGTTTGAGATGGATAGATGTGGGTTTGAGATGGATAGATGTGGGTTTGGAATGGATAGATGTGGGTTTGGAATGGATAGATGTGGGTTTGGGATGCATAGATGAGTCCGGGCCAGATTTAAGTTGGAAGCGCGCAGGCGGGCGGGCCAGACTCAGGCCAGCGGTCACTCCCCCCCCCCACCGCAGGCGAGGCGGACCTGCTGTGGCGGCAGGTGGGGCTGCAGCCTCTGCACCGGACGGAGTTCTACCACATCGCCAGGCTGCTGTGCCCGGAGCCGCTCACCCTGCTGCTGTCAGCCGGCATGTTCGGCGCCATCTGGCGTCACCGGGCCGAGTTCTTCCCGGCCGCCGTTGGCGACGCCTGCCCGGACTGCGGCGTCCTGGACGGCTACAGGCGGAACCTGCGGCGAATGGGCGACTGGCTGATGTTCGTGCTGTTCCTGGCGCTCATGTGCACAGCCGCGATCTGCCTGCCCTGCCTCTTGTCCAGCGTCTACCTGCTGTCCTTCCTGCTGGCGGCGCTGCTCTGGACTGCCGGCCGGCTGCACTTTCGCCGGCGCGGCCTCCGCTGGCAGCGTCGCTGGCTGGCGCTGTACACGGCTTGCCACCTGGCCAGCATCTTCCTGTACCAGTTCCCGGCGTCACAGAAATTCGAGGGGCTGCGGGCCAATTCCACGACTGCCAGGTGCGCCAGCGCCTTCTGAGCTGGGAGCTGGCCCCCTTAAAGATATGAGAATACTCTGTAAACAGGCATGAGAATCGCCCCTAAACAGGCATGAGAATCGCCCCTAAACAGGCATGAGAATCGCCCCTAAACAGCCATGAGAATCGCCCCTAAACAGCCATGAGAATCGCCCCTAAACAGCCATGAGAATCGCCCCTAAACAGCCATGAGAATCGCCCCTAAACAGGCATGAGAATCGCCCCTAAACAGGCATGAGAATCGCCCCTAAACAGGCATGAGAATCGCCCCTAAACAGGCATGAGAATCGCCCCTAAACAGGCATGAGAATCGCCCCTAAACAGCCATGAGAATCGCCCCTAAACAGCCATGAGAATCGCCCCTAAACAGGCATGAGAATCGCCCCTAAACAGGCATGAGAATCGCCCCTAAACAGGCATGAGAATCGCCCCTAAACAGGCATGAGAATCGCCCCTAAACAGCCATGAGAATCGCCCCTAAACAGGCATGAGAATCGCCCCTAAACAGGCATGAGAATCGCCCCTAAACAGCCATGAGAATCGCCCCTAAACAGCCCTGAGAATCGCCCCTAAACAGGCATGAGAATCGCCCCTAAACAGCCATGAGAATCGCCCCTAAACAGCCATGAGAATCGCCCCTAAACAGGCATGAGAATCGCCCCTAAACAGCCATGAGAATCGCCCCTAAACAGGCATGAGAATCGCCCCTAAACAGGCATGAGAATCGCCCCTAAACAGGCATGAGAATCGCCCCTAAACAGGCATGAGAATCGCCCCTAAACAGCCATGAGAATCGCCCCTAAACATCCCTAATAGACAGATGTCTGTCTGTCCCAAAACTAGCACGAGAGTCGCTGAGTTCAAAAGCAGGTGTTTACTCGCATAAACGAAGCCAATTAATAATGCCATTGCCGCATCCCATTATGGTCAATTCACCCAGGCTGCTAGGCCTGCACTACCTGATCCAGTCCAACTGCTCGTCTGCCCAGGTGCACTTCGCCAACACTATTAGCACGTCTGAGTTCGCCTCTCCGCTGCTCATCCTAGTATTCTATTTTTATCTGGCGCTGCAGATCTACTTGCACGATCGGGACCCTACAGAGCAGATGTGAGTGCCCGCTGCCCGATGCTCACGGTTTCTGTCCCTGGCTGTCTGTGCGATCCCACTGTGTGTCTGTTGGGTGGGGCGCAGGCCATGCTTTGTATTGCAGTTGTACTGATTGCCTGATTGGGTTTATTGCGTTTGCCTCTGTCTGTCTGTCTGTCTGTCTGTCTGTCTGTCTGTCTGTCTGTCTGTCTGTCTGTCTGTCTGTCTCTGTCTGTCTGCCTGCCTGTCTGTCTGTCTGTCTGTCTGTCTGTCTGTCTGTCTGTGTCTGTCTTAGTGTCTGTCTGTCTGTCTGTCTGTTTGTCTGTCTGTCTGTCTGTGTCTGTCTTAGTGTCTGTCTGTCTGTCTGTCTGTCTGTCTGTCTGTCTGTGTCTGTCTTAGTGTCTGTCTGTCTGTCTGTCTGTCTGTCTGTCTGTCTGTCTGTCTGTCTGTGTCTGTCTTAGTGTCTGTCTTAGTGTCTGTCTGTCTGTCTGTCTGTCTGTCTGTCTGTCTGTCTGTCTGTCTGTCTGTCTGTCTGTCTGTCTGTCTGTCTGTCTGTCTGTTTGTCTGTCTGTATCTGTCTTAGTGTCTGTCTGTCTGTCTGTATGTCTGTCTGTCTGTCTGTCTGTTTGTCTTAGTGTCTGTCTGTCTGTCTGTCTTAGTGTCTGTCTTAGTGTCTGCCTGTCTGTCTGTCTGTCTGCCAGCCCTGTCCGCATGCATGTATGATATTCCTACCGAACGCGCAAATAGCAAACTGTTATGGCTATTACTCGTATTATAATATGTTATATGTATTACTAAACATGAGCCACACTCTGTCTCAGCGCATTGAGTTCATGATAATTGTCAGTGTTAGCTTAGGGCTTCTGCCAGCGCTTGCTTTTGTGTTTTGAAGGCACATCGCATGTGCGAGTCTGTTAGTGAGCCTCCATTCCACTGTTTGGTAGAACCGAAGCCCCTGTTACAGTGGCGCCGTCCCTGTTACAGTGGCGCCATCCCTGTTACAGTGGCGCCATCCCTGTTACAGTGGCACCATCCCTGTTACAGTGGCGCCATCCCTGTCACAGTGGCGCCATCCTTGTTACAGTGGCGCCATGCCTGTTACAGTGGTGCCATCCCTGTCACAGTGGCGCCATCCCTGTCACAGTGGCGCCATCCCTGTCACAGTGGCGCTAGTCCCCCAGTTCCGCAAGCTTTAAAGCGCTTCACCACCGCAATACGCTGTTGACGCACCGCTTGCGAACTCGCACCCATCGCGCCCGCCTCTCACTCGCCGCTTTCCCAACCAATCCAACGCAGTACAAAAGCATCCTGACTGTGGACATGCATCAGGCTGGCGACTTCAGCAGCGAACCAATGGTGAGGCCGCTCGCGCGCGCTGGCACCGGGCCAATGCCAATGCCAATAAATCAATCGATAACTGCACAGTTCTGTTTGCACTTTTATCATTTAGCGCCTGTCAGTTTGTTTGCTAATCTTCTTTTTTAAACTAAAATGTTAACCTTCGATTGGTTTGCCTGAGACTGTCGGAGTTTCCTGGCCTGAGCTGCTTTGCGACTTTATTAACCAGCTGCTCCTTCATAACTGCAATTCCTCAGGTGGCGCAACAAAGGTCGGTGTGGTCTGGCATTGAGATGCTCTAATATATTGATTTTATCTTTATTGAGTCTTTTATCGCCCCGGTTACTGGTTGCTATGCTCATTATATTTGTTAATTAATGCCGCGCCGTTGGTATTGCCTGTCTCCTAGAAGCAAGCAGAAAGCGCCCGCCCCCGGCCTTCCAGAGCCCCGCCGCCCACTGCCACGGGTCGGTCGGCAAGTCGGCGGCCGCCGCCCACCCGCTGCTGCCGGCCCCCGCCCAGCCTCCGACAGAGGTTTGTTGCGTTGCCATGGTTACTGAAGAAACCAACCAAGCCCCCCCCCCTTAACGAGAATGACTAATAGCTGTTTTGTTTCCAACTTTGATTTCTGTAACCAAGGTAAACAAATCGTGTTGCTAAGCTCCTGCTTCGCTGCCGCCTCGCCGTTGCACATTTGTTTCAGTGTCTGAGCACTGCTATAGTCACCGACCCAGCTGTGTCCTAATTCAGAATTCATAAATTTGCTGTGCTAATTGCTGCGTACTTCAGCTCATCAGTGTTGTCTACTGGTCTCTGTGCGCTAACGCAGTCAGTTCAGTAGTGGCTTCTAACCGCTTCTGTTTATAGAAACTGGGCAGCACTTGATGTTTGATTTGATAATGAGTAGAGCTTATATCATGGTGTTTTAACATCACCTTATACATACTTAGTTTTCTGGTTTGTCCATTATTACACCTGATCCCCAGTTGCTGAGCCAACCTCCTAGATCCCCAGTTGCTGGGCCAGCCTCCCAGTCCCAGATCCCCAGTTGCTGGGCCAGCCTCCCAGATCCCCAGTTGCTGGGCCAGCCTCTCAGATCCTCAGTTGCTAGGCCAGCCTCCCAGATCCTGAGTTGCTGGGCCAGTCTCCTAGATCCCCAGTTGCTGAGCCAACCTCTCAGATCCCCAGTTGCTGGGCTAGCCTCCCAGTCCCAGATCCCCAGTTGCTGGGCCAGCCTCTCAGATCCCAAGTTGCTGGGCCAACCTCCAGTCCCAGATCCCTAGTTGCTGAGCCAGCCTCCCAGTCCCAGATCCCCAGTTGCTGAGCCAGCCTCCCAGATCCCTAGTTGCTGGGCCAGCCTCCCAGTCCCAGAT
>NIVC01000672.1:252500-385000 GCA_002269645.1 Macrostomum lignano
CTGTCTGCCTGTCTGCCTGTCTGTCTGTCTGTCTGCCTGTCTGTCTGCCTGTCTGCCTGTCTGTCTGGCTGTCTGCCTGCCTGTCTGGCTATCTGCCTTGCTGTCTGTCTGTCTGTCTGTCTGTCTGGCTGTCTGTCTGTCTTTCTGGCTGTCTGTCTTAGTGTGTGTCTGTCTGTCTGTCTGTCTGTCTGTCTGTCTGTCTGTCTTAGTGTGTGTTTGTCTGTCTGCCTGTCTGTCTGGCTGTCTGCCTGTCTTTCTGGCTGTCTGTCTTAGTGTGTGTCTGTCTGTCTGTCTGTCTGTCTTAGTGTGCGTTTGTCTGTCTGCCTGTCTGTCTGTCTGTCTGTCTGTCTGTCTGCCTGTCTGTCTGTCTGTCTTTGTCTGTCTGTCTGTCTGTCTGTCTGTCTGTCTGTCTGTCTGTCTGTCTGTCTGTGTCTGTCTGTCTGTCTTAGTGTGTGTTTGTCTGTCTGTCTGTCTGTCTGCCTGTCTTAGTGTTTGTCTGTCTGTCGATAAGCATATTTATTGAGCATTTTTAATTTGGCCGCTGCTCTTCCTCACAGGTGCTCAGCTGTACCAAACCATAATGCTATATTTTCATATCTCGATGCAGCATTTTCATGGTTAAGAAAATGGTCTCCAAGTTTTTATTTAAGCTTTATAGAAACTCGCATATTTATTGCTCTGGGCATTGAACTCAGCAGATTGGGCTGAACTCCAGCAGGTGGAGCTCCGGATGCTGTCCAGTGTTTATCGGTGTTTGGCTTATCTATTGTTAATAGTTTTCAACCCGACCCGCCTGCTCCGAGATCTCCCCATCTCAGTCAGATCCCATCTCTTTCTCCTATTATCCTGAGCAGTGCCTGATCGACGCTCCCTTTCCCACCGAGTCGATCCCGCTGCAGCACCAGGGCCCGCGCCGCACCACCTCGGAACCGCTGGCGCTGCTCTCCATGCCGCCCCGGGGGGCCGCCGCAGCTGCTGCCGCCGCCGCCGCTGCAAACAGCGTCTGCGACGCCGCCTCCGACGCCGGCTTCTCTGCGGCCGCGTCGACTCAGGACGAACCCGCCGTCGGCGCTGCGACCTCCGCCGCTCTTCCCCACTTACCGCCTCCGCCGCCGCCGCCACCCGCCCGAGCTCCGTCGCTGGAGAGCTCGACAGTGCAGCACGAGGCCAAACTGACCTGGCTGCTGTACACCCTGAGCGACCCGCTGGTGAAGATGTTCCTCAGACTGCGCCAGTTCCTCATGGGCGCCAGCTACATCCTCACCCTGGTCAGCATGATGGCCTGGAGCGTCACCTACGTGTCGTTTTGCACCCTGCCGTTCCTGCTGCTCTCCTGCCTGCTCTGGCTGTCGCCCGGCACCCGGAGGTTCACGCTGGGCCTGTCGCCGCTGCTGGTGGTGTACTCCACCGGCCTGCTGCTGGCCAACTATGCCTTCAACTTCAACCTGCCCGAGATCTACCTGGCCAGGCGGAATCAGTCCTCCTTTGCTCAGATCGGACTGCAGGTGCGACCTCAGCCTGCCCACTCTCCCTCACACTCTCCCTCACTCTACTCGCCACTCTCGCTCACACTCTCGCTCACACTCTACTACCCACTCTCCCTCACACTCTACTCCCCACTCTCCCTCACACTACTCCCCACTCTCCCTCACACTCTCCCTCACTCTACTCGCCACTCTCCCTCACACTCTCCCTCACACTATACTACCCACTCTACCTCACACTCTACTACCCACTCTCCCTCACACTCTACTACCCACTCTCCCTCACACTCTACTCCCCACTCTCCTTCACACTCTACTCCCCACTCTCCCTCACACTCTACTCCCCACTCTCCCTCACACTCTACTACCCACTCTCCCTCACACTCTACTACCCACTCTCCCTCACACTCTACTCCCCACTCTCCTTCACACTCTACTCCCCACTCTCCCTCACACTCTACTCCCCACTCTCCCTCACACTCTACTACCCACTCTCCTTCACACTCTACTCCCCACTCTCCCTCACACTCTACTACCCACTCTCCCTCACACTCTACTACCCACTCTCCTTCACACTCTACTCCCCACTCTCCCTCACACTCTACTACCCACTCTCCCTCACACTCTACTCCCCACTCTCCTTCACACTCTACTCCCCACTCTCCCTCACACTCTACTCCCAACTCTCCTTCACACTCTACTCCCCAATCTCCCTCACACTCTACTTAGTCTCTTGCACTACCCTACTGTCTTTCACAGTCTACCCCGACACCCAATCCCGCTCAGGTGTACGAGGCGCCCATGCTGACATTCGCCGCTCAGCTGACCTTCTGCTGCGTGTTCTACTTCACGCTGTGGACTTTCCTGTCCGAGAGGCGGCAGGGCGTCAGCCACGACACCCGGGCCGCGCTCGAACTGTACCACCTTCGCGGCCATTCCTTGCACCGGCGGCGCCGCAAGACCATGGAGACTCTGATCATCGAGGTCATGTCCAAGTACTCATTGATCATCTGCTGCACCTTCTGGGTGCTCATGTGCTCACGCTCGGTTGTCAACATCTCCCATATCATTGTGATGGCCATCTTCCTGTACTTCATCATCACGTTCAGGGTGAGTTCATTTTGATTGTGATGAGGCTTGTGAATGCTGGCAATGCGCATCCTGAATACAAAGCAGTGACAGGCTATCCTTATTACAAATCAGTAACAGGCTGTCTTAAAAAGTGACAGACTATCCTGAGGAGTGACAGGCTATTCTAAAGAGTGACAGGCTATTCTAAAGAGTGACAGGCTATTCTAAAGAGTGACAGGCTATTCTAAAGAGTGACAGGCTATTCTAAAGAGTGACAGGCTATTCTAAAGAGTGACAGGCTATTCTAAAGAGTGACAGGCTAACATTAAGAACAAACTGTGTAGCCTAGTGCAGCTTGAGTACACAGGAAGTTAATCCAACGGTCATCGCCCATTCTTTTCGCGCCTCGCAGCTGTTCTACGGGTTCTGGCGCCGGCAGCTGATTGTCTGCTTCTGGGGCATCATGCTCTACTCCATGCTCACCCTGCTGCTCATCTACGCCTACCAGTTCCAGAGCGTGCCCGAGTTCATTACCAGGCTGACAGGCATTCAGCCAGCCACGTGAGTTGCTTGCTGCGGCTGGAAATCCTGGTTTTATTTATACTTAGCTGTTTGCCAGTTTGTTGAAATATCTGCATCTGTAGTTAGCGGCAGTTTTGGCATCTCTGCATCTGTAGTTAGCGGCAGATTTGACATCTCTGCATCTGTAGTTAGCGGCAGTTTTGACATCTCTGCATCTGGAGTTAGCGGCATTTTTGTCATCTCTGCATCTGTAGTTAGCGGCAGTTTTGGCATCTCTGCATCTGTAGTTAGCGGCATTTTTGGCATCTCTGCAGCTGTAGTTAGCGGCATTTTTGGCATCTCTGCATCTGTAGTTAGCGGCATTTTTGGCATCTCTGCATCTGTAGTTAGCGGCATTTTTGGCATCTCTGCAGCTGTAGTTAGCGGCATTTTTGGCATCTCTGCATCTGTAGTTAGCGGCATTTTTGGCATCTCTGCATCTGTAGTTAGCGGCATTTTTGGCATCTCTGCATCTGTAGTTAGCGGCATTTTTGGCATCTCTGCATCTGTAGTTAGCGGCATTTTTGGCATCTCTGCATCTGTAGTTAGCGGCATTTTTGGCATCTCTGCAGCTGTAGTTAGCGGCAGTTTTGGCATCTCTGCATTTGGAGTTAGCGGCAGTTTTGGCATCTCTGCATCTGTAGTTAGCGGCAGTTTTGGCATCTCTGCATCTGTAGTTAGCGGCAGATTTGGCATCTCTGCATCTGTAGTTAGCGGCAGTTTCGGCATTTCTGCATCTGTAGTTAGCGGCAGTTTTGGCATCTCTGCATCTGTAGTTAGCGGCATTTTTGGCATCTCTGCATCTGTAGTTAGCGGCAGTTTTGGCATCTCTGCATCTGTAGTTAGCGGCAGATTTGAAATCTGCATCTGTAGTTAGCGGCAGATTTACAATGTCAGCTAGCGGCAGATTTGCCCCCGATCCATTGCAGCCTGAAGGAGATCGGCATCGAGAAGTACGAGACTCCGCAGCTCTTCCTCAACCTGCTGTTCCCCACCTCCTTCATCATCGTGATCATGATCCACGTGAAGAACTTCCACAAGACTTTCCTGCAGCTGTCCAACATGCAGCCGGACCTGGACCCCTCGGCCACCGAGCAGCCCATCCAGCAGCTGCAGCCGGCCCCGCCCAGCTCCATCGAGCGGCCCATCGAAGTTGACGTCGAGATGACGGCGGCGGCCGGCCGCGAATCCGAGATCGAGGACGATTTTGAGGACCCCGCGACCGCGGCCTCCGGCGGCGGCGCAGCTGGCAAGCGGGCAGGCGGAGCCTTCAACTCCAAGACTGCTGCGCTGCGGCGGAGTGAGTGGCTGCGGAGAGTCTGGGCACCTGCGGAGTGTGGGGGAGTCTGGGCACCTGTGGAGTCTAGGCACCTGTGGAGTCTGGGCACCTGTGGAGTCTGGGGACCTGTGGAATCTGGGGAGTCTGGGGACCTGTGGAGTCTGGGGACCTGTGGAGTCTGGGCGAGTCTGGGGACCTGTGGAGTCTGGGCGAGTCTGGGGACCTTTGGAATCTGGGGGAGTCTGGGACCTGTGGAATCTGGGGAGTCTGGGGACCTGTGGAGTCTGGGCACCTGTGGAGTCTGGGGACCTGTGGAGTCTGGGCGAGTCTGGGGACCTGTGGAGTCTGGGCGAGTCTGGGGACCTGTGGAATCTGGGGGAGTCTGGGGACCTGTGGAGTCTGGGGACCTGTGGAGTCTGGGGACCTGTGGAGTCTGGGGACCTGTGGAGTCTGGGGGAGTCTGGGGACCTGTGGAGTCTGGGCGAGTCTGGGGACCTGTGGAATCTGGGGGAGTCTGGGGACCTGTGGAGTCTGGGCGAGTCTGGGGACCTGTGGAATCTGGGGGAGTCTGGGGACCTGTGGAGTCTGGGGACCTGTGGAGTCTGGGGGAGTCTGGGGACCTGTGGAGTCTGGGGAGTCTGGGGACCTGTGGAGTCTGCGGGAGTCTGGGGACCTGTGGAGTCTGGGCGAGTCTGGGGACCTGCGGAGTCTGGGGGAGTCTGGGGAGTCTGGCGGGCACCTAATTCTGTGTGACTGTAGATTGTGGTAACCTGGTTCTTAAAATCAGCGCATTCTGGGGGAACCCCATTCCGCATTGCGTGTTGCAATAACTATTTTATTGTTTGTCACTAATTGCACTCACCCTCCCACCCTGTACACATTGCAGCGCTGCTCAAGACTCAATTGTACGAGAATGCCGTGCTGAGACAGACAAAACGTAAATTTATGGATATTATACTGTATTATTATTAACTGATCCAGAATCTTGGTACACATACTACTTATATGAATACCGCATGCTATAGAAGAAACAATACTCGAACCCCCGACCTTCCACTCTACCCGCAGTGATCCGCAAGGACCTCAACGCCCTGATTGTGAAGGCCAACGCCTTCTACTCGCTCTATTCGAAGAAATTCTCGCCTACGCTGTGGCGCTTTCTGGAGGTGCACTGGTATAAGGCGGCCGGCCTGGTCATTGTCTGCACCGCAACCCGCCCCACCGATGCCGGAAATGTGAGCCTCTGACCTGCTGCTGACACCGCCCCTCCCTAGCATCTGACACCGCCCCTCCCTAGCATCTGACACCGCCCCTCCCTAGCATCTGACACCGCCCCTCCCTAGCATCTGACACCGCCACTCCCTAGCATCTGACACCGCCCCTCCCTAGCATCTGACACCGCCCCTCCCTAGCATCTGACACCGCCCCTCCCTAGCATCTGACACCGCCACTCCCTAGCATCTGACACCGCCCCTCCCCCGCCGCTGACACCGCCCCCTCACATCTGACACCGCCTCTCCCTAGCATCTGACACCGCCCCTCCCCACATCTGACACCGCCCTTCCCTAGCATCTGACACCGCCCTTCCCTAGCATCTGACACCGCCCTTCCTGATATTTGACACCGCTACTCCTGATATTTGACATCGCCCCTCCTGACATCTGACACAGCCTTTCCCTAGCATCTGACACCGCCTTTCCCTAGCATCTGACACCGCCCTTCCCTAGCATCTGACACCGCCCTTCCTGACATTTGACACCGCCCTTCCCCACATCTGACACCGCCCCTCCCCACATCTGACACCGCCACTCCCTAGCATCTGACACCGCCACTCCCTAGCATCTGACACCGCCCCTCCCTAGCATCTGACACCGCCCCTCCCTAGCATCTGACACCGCCCCTCCCTAGCATCTGACACCGCCACTCCCTAGCATCTGACACCGCCTTTCCCTAGCATCTGACACCGCCCTTCCCTAGCATCTGACACCGCCCTTCCTGACATTTGACACCGCCCTTCCCCACATCTGACACCGCCCCTCCCCACATCTGACACCGCCACTCCCTAGCATCTGACACCGCCACTCCCTACATCTGACACCGCCCCTCCCTAGCATCTGACACCGCCCCTCCCTAGCATCTGACACCGCCCCTCCCTAGCATCTGACACCGCCCCTCCCCCGCCGCTGACACCGCCCCTCCTCACATCTGACACCGCCCCTCCCTAGCATCTGACACCGCCCCTCCCCACATCTGACACCGCCCTTCCCTAGCATCTGACACCGCCCTTCCCTAGCATCTGACACCGCCTTTCCCTAGCATCTGACACCGCCCTTCCTGATATTTGACACCGCTACTCCTGATATTTGACATCGCCCCTCCTGACATCTGACACAGCCTTTCCCTAGCATCTGACACCGCCTTTCCCTAGCATCTGACACCGCCCTTCCCTAGCATCTGACACCGCCCTTCCTGACGTTTGACACCGCTACTCCTGATATTTGACATCGCCCCTCCTGACATCTGACACCGCCCCTCTCTAGCATCTGACACCGCCCCTCCCTACATCTGACACCGCCCCTCCCTAGCATCTGACACCGCCCTTCCTGACATCTGACACCGCCTTTCCCTAGCATCTGACACTGCCCCTCCCCACATCTGACACCGCCCTTCCTGACATCTGACACCGCCCTTCCTGACATCTGACACCGCCCTTCCTGACATCTGACACCGCCCTTCCTGACATCTGACACCGCCCTCCAGTTTATAGTTTTTTTGCATTTTCAACTCGGCATTTTTCTCCCTGCAGTACGAGGCCGCCAACTTCTTCTACATCGTCTTGCTGCCGCTTTACCTGGTCGCGCCGGACATCGTGTCCGTCCTCTACCTGTTCTGGAGCGCCTTCCTCATCCTAGGCAAAATGATCTACCAGCTGGGGCTCGTGCACACCGCCATTGATAGGCAGGTCGTCACCAACTGCACCGTGAGTGACACCGCTAACCTCTCTGACACCACTGACCTCTGTGACATCACTGACCTCTGTGACACCACTGACCTCTGTGACACCACTGACCTCTGTGACACCACTGACCTCTGTGACACCACTGACCTCTGTGACACCGCTGACCTCTGTGACATCACTGACCTCTGTGACACCGCTGACCTCTGACACCACTGACCTCTGTGACATCACTAACCTCTGTGACACCACTGACCTCTGACACCACTGACCTCTGTGACACCACTGACCTGGGACACCACTGACCTCTGACACCACTGACCTCTGTGACACCACTGACCTGGGACACCACTGACCTCTGACACCACTGACCTCTGTGACAGCACTGACCTCTGACACCACTGCCCCATGACACCACTGACATCTGACACCACTGCCTTCTGACACCACTGACCTCTGACACCTCTGACATCTGACACTCCTGCCCATGACACCACTGGCACCACTGACCTCTCTGACACCCCTGCCCATGACACCACTGACATCTGACACTTTGCGGATCCTGACACCGCCGCCCGCAGTCGGACCTGACCCCGCCGGAGAAGGGCTCGAACGCCACCTATCTGCCCACGCGAATGGTGAACAACGCCAAGTACTTCGGCTTCTTCGTGGCCGCTGACGGCGAGTTCTTCTCGTACATCATCCAGTACATGGCCATCGTGGTGTGCCTGGCCTTCCAGCACATCATCTCGCTGCACCAGCGCAAATTCTACCTGAACAACCCGCGCCCGGTGCCCGGCATCGTCTTTCCCAACTTCGCCTTCGCCGACTTTGAGAAATTCTACCGGGCCCGCGTCATCGGTCAGCCCGCCGCTCCGCCGCCGACCGCGGGAGCCGCCGCGCCAGCCGAGTCTTCCACCGGCCTGGTCGGCACCCTGGTGAAGCTGCTGGCCAACTTCGGCTGCTACAAGTTCGGCCTGGAGCTGGCGTACACGGCCACAGTGGTTGTGTCCTGCCTCCGCCTGGACCTGCTCAGCTGCCTGTACATGCTGTTCCTGCTCATCTTCACCTTCATGCAGCGGAGGCTGGTGCGCCGCCTGTGGATTGTTTTCCGCCTGCTGCTGTGCTTCACCTTCCTGGCCCAGTTCCTCCTGGCCTGCGGCTACCCGCCCATGCTCTGCCTGGAGTATCCCTGGTTCCGCAGCGATATCCGCGCTCAGGCCAGCATCCGCTACGTGCTCACCGACAACTTCCGGCACTGGATGTTCCTGCCGGCCTACAATGCGCCCCCGCTGGCGCAGAAACTCATCGGTGAGTGGCCGGGTGTTGGGGCATTTTAGTAGTCTTTGGCAGTTGATGAGCCGCCATGGACACCATTTTAGCAGTCCTTGGCATTTTCATGAGCCACCATGGACACCATGGTAGCAGTCCTTGGCATTTTCATGAGCCGCCATGGACACCATTTTAGTAGTCCTTATCATTTAGCATTGCCACATTTGGCCTGGAATTCTGACCTCGCCCTAACAGACCTCTCTTTCAACTCCCCCCCACAGCCGACTACTTCCTGCTAGTGCTGGTGAGCTGCCAGCACCGGGTGTTCAAAGCCGAAGTCTACAACGGCGGCGCCGGCTACGACAGCTCCAACGACCCCGTCTGGCGCGACGTGGCGCCAATGCTGCGCCTGCGGAACTCCTTCATGAACTCGAAGTGAGGCTGGAACTACTTTAAAGAATGCCTATTTTTGAGCTATGAGCCCTTATGAACTAATATAAGACCCAATCTATGGACCTATTCAAAACCCCGTCTCTGACCCAACTGCATGTACATGTATCCCATGTCTGTGATCCCATGTATAACACCATCACTGACCTCAGTATTAATTATCCCATCTAGATTTATCACCTAATATATGATTTCATCTACATGTTCAACACATTTCTAACCCATCTATGACCCTTTCTACTTAGTTGACCCATCTATGACCATGTCTACTTATTTGACTCATCTATGACACTTGTCTATTTAGTTGACCCATCTATGACCCTGTCTACTTATTTGACCCATCTATGACCCTGTCTATTTAGTTGACCCATCTATGACCCTGTCTACTTAGTTGACCCATCTATGACCCTGTCTACTTAGTTGACCCATCTATGACCTTGTCCTCATAGTTGACCCATCTATGACCCTGTCTATATACTTGACCTATCTATGACCCTGTCTATATACTTGACCCATCTATGACCCTGTCTATATAGTTGACCCATCTATGACCCTGTCTATATACTTGACCCACCCATGCCCGTCAGGCTATACACCAACAACAAGTCCAAACAATGCAAACCATTTGCAGATCCGCAGACCTGCTCATCCTGCTGCTCAGGCTGATCTTCTCCTGGATATTCTGGGCCTGCCCGTTTCTGCTGCTGATCCTGGGCTTTCTGTCATTCAACATGTTCTCCTTCCTGTACATCCTGACCGCCTTCTACTTCATCGGCAAGGGCCACCGCTTCCTGCTGCAGCAGCGCAAGAAGCTCATTAAGTTGTGGAACGCCGCCCTGGGCCTCAACGTATTCGTGGTGCTGTGCAAGTGCCTGCTGCAGATCATCGGCTGCTCGTTTCCGCAGCACAGCGTCGACTGGAAGCACCAGGTGTTCGGCATTCAGTGCCTTAATATGAAGGCCTTCACTGAGTACGCCATCGACAACTCCTGGGACAGCTCCATCAACAATCCGGGTGAGTTCCGCTTGCGGATTTTAAAAGAAGTTGGGTAGTTCATTTGGGTTGCAGGAGGTTTTAGTTTCTGCCTTTGACGGTTTGAAAACCCAAAGTTGGCTCTTGGAAAATCCGCGGTTATTCCGTGTGATTCTGTGAGATTTCTTTATTTACGATTTTCGGGGTTTAGCAATTTTCATGATTTTTTGAGTATTTTCATAGGTTTGGAGTTTCGTGGGTTTTAATGGGTTCAGTGGAAATTTCAGTGGGTTTTGGAGGATTTCAGTGGGTTTTGGAGGACTTCAGTGGGTTTTGGAGTATTTCAGTGGGTTTTGGATGATTTCAGTGGGTTTTGGATGCTTTTAGTGGGTTTTGGAGGATTTCAGTGGGTTTTGGAGGATTTCAGTGGGTTTTGAGGGATTCCTAAGGGTTTTGAGGATTTTCAGGGATTTCCATAGATTTTATACGGTATTTCTAGAGCGTTATTGGTTCCCTTAGGATTGGAATATCTTCGCATAGAATTTCTGCATTTTCAATAAAAGTACAAGCGCTCACAACAGCCGCAATCCCGTCCTGAACCCGGCAGGCATCGTGATGGACATGGTCTGCTTCATCTTTATGATCGTACAGAAGCGGGTGTTCCTCACCACCTACTTCACCGAGGTGCGGCTGGACACGGAGATCCAGAACTCCTTCACCTCCAAGGGCGCGCGAATAATCACGGCCTCGATGAGGCGCCAGAAGGAGCAGAACCAGGCCGAGGAGCTCAACGAAGTTGAGTACATCCGGCGCAAGGTTGAGCATCTGAAGTCGCGCAAACGGCAGAAACGCGAAATCACTGAGCACTTTCAGGTGAGCAGAGTTTTATTTGGGCCTGCCACCCCCCCCCCCCCTCAGTGCTATGCCGTCTCTTATACATACAGACTACTAAATACCAAGGACTACTGAAGTAGAAGAGACGGGAAAGTCTCTACGTTTCTTAGAAAATGCCTAAAACCCAAAAAGATGGCACGGCTCGGCTCATTGGTTTTATGAATCTACTTTATCATTCTTAGCAACACAGATGATAAAATAGAATCCTAATTTTTGCACAAAAAGCTCTATGAATATCAATGGAGCCATAAGAAAGGCACAGCATATCAAAATATGAACATTGGGTCCGCCTCCTATCAAAAGCAATATAACAATTTACGTAGTTTCCCAGGCATGAACACTCTCTGTGCCCTCTGGAAATTGGCCAACTTTGTTTGCGCACGGAATCGAACCCGCGCGTGTTTTGGCGCCATAGCCAGCTGCTCCGCCCCATCTTTTGCGCACGGAATCGAACCCGCGCGTGTTTTGGCGCCATAGCCAGCTGCTCCGCCCCATCTTTTGCGCACGGAATCGAACCCGCGCGTGTTTTGGCGCCATAGCCAGCTGCTCCGCCCCATCTTTTGCGCACGGAATCGAACCCGCGCGTGTTTTGGCGCCATAGCCAGCTGCTCCGCCCCATCTTTTGCGCACGGAATCGAACCCGCGCGTGTTTTGGCGCCATAGCCAGCTGCTCCGCCCCATCTTTTTGCGCACGGAATCGAACCCGCGCGTGTTTTGGCGCCATAGCCAGCTGCTCCGCCCCATCTTTTTGCGCACGGAATCGAACCCGCGCGTGTTTTGGCGCCATAGCCAGCTGCTCCGCCCCATCTTTTTGCGCACGGAATCGAACCCGCGCGTGTTTTGGCGCCATAGCCAGCTGCTCCGCCCCATCTTTTTGCGCACGGAATCGAACCCGCGCGTGTTTTGGCGCCATAGCCAGCTGCTCCGCCCCATCTTTTTGCGCACGGAATCGAACCCGCGCGTGTTTTGGCGCCATAGCCAGCTGCTCCGCCCCATCTTTTTGCGCACGGAATCGAACCCGCGCGTGTTTTGGCGCCATAGCCAGCTGCTCCGCCCCATCTTTTTGCGCACGGAATCGAACCCGCGCGTGTTTTGGCGCCATAGCCAGCTGCTCCGCCCCATCTTTTTGCGCACGGAATCGAACCCGCGCGTGTTTTGGCACCATAGCCAGCTGCTCCGCCCCATCATTAAGCTATGATAATGATTGGCAGGCTTGCAATTCCAATAGTAATGAAGCCGCCCGCCATGCCAACCCCACCAGGCCGTCCGGTCCGGTACCCGCGACCTGTTCTACGCCGTGGACGCGGACGGCAACAAGGTGCTCACCATTGACGAGTCCGCCGAGGACGAGCCCGACCCGCACTGGCAGCCGACCGCCGCCGAGAACCTCATCGAGCAGGGCCTGCTGAAGGCCACCGAGTTCGCCCAGAAGCCGGGCGAGATGATCCGCAAGACCATCAATACGCTCGGCCAGCGGCGCTACTCCCGCTCCGTCTCCATTAACGAGGACGAGCTCAAGCGCCTGGTGGCCGGCGCCACCCCCACCGCCGCTGCCACCGCCGCCACTGCCTCGGCGCTGTCGGGCGAGGAACGGCACTCGCTGCTGCTGGCCGGTCCGCCGATTCCCGAGGAGCTCGAACTGGCAGCCGCGGCGGCCGCTGCTGCTACCGCTTCCGCCGAGGACACCGACGGAGCGGCTGGTGCCGACAACGACGCGGCGATGTCGGCCTCGACTGAACAGCCGCTGCAGCTGCAGCACAGCCTCATGGAGGTGCCGCCGCCGCCCACCACCCCCGTGCTGAGTGCCAGCAACACGCTGGTTGACCTCAACGAGGCCATGCTAATGCGGAGCATCGGCAGCGACTTCCGGCAGCAGGTGGGCCGGCAGTTCGGGGTGGCCAGGCTAGCAATCCATATTGGCTAGACTAGCAATCCATATTGGCTAGACTAGCAATCCATATTGGTCAGACTAGCGATCCATATTGGCTAGACTAGCAATCCATATTGGCTAGACTAGCAATTCATGTTGGTCAGACTAGCAATCCATATTGGTCAGACTAGCAATCCATATTGGTCAGACTAGAAATCCATATTGGTCAGACTAACAATCCGTATAGGTCAGACTAGCAATCCATTTTGGTCAGACTAGCAATCCATATTGGTCAGACTAGCAATCCATATTGGTCAGACTAGCAATCCATATTGGCTAGACTAGCAATCCATATTGGCTAGACTAGCAATTCATGTTGGTCAGACTAGCAATCCATATTGGTCAGACTAGCAATCCATATTGGTCAGACTAGAAATCCATATTGGTCAGACTAACAATCCGTATAGGTCAGACTAGCAATCCATTTTGGTCAGACTAGCAATCCATATTGGTCAGACTAGCAATCCATATTGGTCAGACTAGCAATCCATATTGGCTAGACTAGCAATCCATATTGGTCAGGCTAGCAATCCATATTGGCTAGACTAGCAATCCATATTGGTCAGACTAGCAATCCATATTGGCTAGACTAGCAATCCATATTGGTCAGGCTAGCAATCCATATTGGTCAGACTAACAATCCATATTGGCTAGACTAGCAATCCATATTGGTCAGTCTAGCAATCCATATTGGTCAGGCTAGCAATCCGTATAGGTCAGACTAGCAATTTATATTGGTCAGATTAGCAATCCATATTGGTCAGACTAGCAATTTATATTGGTCAGACTAGCAATCCATATTGGTCAGGCTAGCAATCCATATTGGTCAGACTAGCAATCCATATTGGTCAGACTAGCAATTCATATTGGTCAGACTAGCAATCCATATTGGTCAGACTAGCAATCCATATTGGTCAGACTAGCAATCCATATTGGTCAGACTAGCAATCCATATTGGCTAGACTAGCAATCCATATTGGTCAGACTAGCAATTCATGTTGGTCAGGCTAGCAATCCATGTTGGTCAGGCTAACAATCCATATTGGTCAGGCTAGCAATCCATATTGGCTAGACTAGCAATCCATATTGGTCAGGCTAGCAATCCATATTGGTCAGGCTAGCAATCCATATTGGTCAGATTAGCAATTCATATTGGTCAGACTAGCAATTTATATTGGTCAGATTAGCAATTCATATTGGTCAGACTAGCAATTTATATTGGTCAGACTAGCAATTTATATTGGTCAGACTAGCAATCCGTATAGGTCAGACTAGCAATCCATATTGGTCAGATTAGCAATTCATATTGGTCAGACTAGCAATTTATATTGGTCAGACTAGCAATCCGTATAGGTCAGGCTAGCAATCCATATTGGCTAGACTAGCAATCCATATTGGTCAGGCTAGCAATCCATATTGGTCAGATTAGCAATTCATATTGGTCAGACTAGCAATTTATATTGGTCAGACTAGCAATCCGTATAGGTCAGACTAGCAATCCATATTGGTCAGATTAGCAATTCATATTGGTCAGACTAGCAATTCATATTGGTCAGACTAGCAATCCATATTGGTCAGACTAGCAATCCGTATAGGTCAGACTAGCAATTTATATTGGTCAGACTAGCAATCCATATTGGTCAGACTAGCAATCCATATTGGTCAGATTAGCAATCCGTATAGGTCAGACTAGCAACCCATTCCTAACATTCCAATCCCTTTAGTCGCCGGCGCTCTCCGACCAGCAGCGGCTGCAGTTGTCCTTCGTCCATCAGCGCCCACCCCCGCCGCCAGTCCGCGGTCTCGGCGATGTCGGCGACGGCAGCATCGGCAGAGGCCACGTGGCGGCGGGCTACCCGACCCTCGCTTCGGAGGCTGCCGGCACGCTGCTGGCCGGAGATGGCCTGGCCGCAGCCGTGGCCGCTGCCGGGGTGTCGGCCAGCAGCTATGAAGGCGACCACGAGGACTTCGACGACGAGGAGGAGGAGGACGCAGGCGCGGAGGGCGGCAACTCGCGGGCCTGGAGCCTGGTGTGGTGGGTGGTGTCGGCGCTGGGCCGCAACCTGCTGGCTCTGCTGCGGGTGCTGTGCAGCCTGCTGGACCGCGCCACCGAGGACTACCGCAAGATCAAGGACCAGATGATGCAGAGCAAGCTGGAGGCCAAGGACGAGCGCCTGGGCGAGTCGGCGGTGGACGCGCAGGGCGGCGTGGAGCTGAGCATCCGGCCCTACCCGGAGGAGTGCATCCAGGAGGACGAGGACTCAAGCGACGTGCCGCTGGAGCCGCTGCCGGAGCCGCAGACCCTCGGGCAGGCAGCCGGCCAGCTGCTGCTGCTGCTGCAGTACCTGCTGTTCTCCCGCCTGACACCGCTGTGCTACGTTGCCATGGTAACCTATCACCTGTTGAACTGCACGGTGTTCTCGCTGTCGTACCCGCTGGTCGTGTTCATGTGGGGCATGCTGTCCGTGCCCTTCCCCACCAAGCGCTTCTGGCTGTCCGCCATCGCCTACACAATGCTACTCATAGTAGTGAAGTACGCGCTGCAGTTCACCGTGATCAAGAAGGAGCTGATCAGGGAGGACAGCGGCCTCCTGGCTGCCTGGTTCGCCAACGAGATCGGCGCTACCAGCGACTACTCGACCCCGGTTGCCGAGATCATCATCCTGGGCCTGCTGTTCCTGCAGCGGAGCAGCCTGAAGCGCTACGGACTGTGGGACATCTCCAGGCAGCACACCACCTCCATGTTCTACTCTGGAACTGGGCGACACAGACCCTGTGAGCAGTTTGCCTGTTGAGTTTGTGGCTGTAGGGTTTTTTAATTAGGCTGACTAAGCTACCGATATGTTGCGTAAATAACTTTATTTAGACGATTTTCTGAATCTTTATTAAGCTACCCATATGTTGCGTAGAAATCTATATTTAGGCTTTCTCCAAATCTCCGATTAAGCTACCGATATGTTGCGTAAATGATTATATTTAGACTATTTTCCGAAGCTGTATCCAGCTACCGATATGTTGCGTAAATAACTATATTTAAGCGATTTTCCTAATGCTATCAATATGTTGCGCAACTTCAAACCTGATTCCGCATTATTATTTTTCCTCCCGGCCCGCAGCGCAAGCAACCCGCGGCAGTGTTGGCACCGCGGAGCCTTCGACGATCGCCAAGGAGGCGCTGGGCGGCGACAGTTCAGCGGCTGACGTTGCCGACGGCGGCATTCGCTACCGGCGATTCCGGCCGCAGGTGCCGCCTTCGCCGACGCCTTCGCCGCTGACGCCTGAGGCGGTAGTGGGCAGCACCGACGGGCTGGAGTCTGAGGACGGGCTGGACAGGTCCAGGCAGTTCTTTGATGAAGCTGCAGATGGGGTGAGTTGACAGGGCGTACTGGATTCTGAAGGGCTGTGTTGGAGAGGATGGTCTGTAGGTTAGGGTGGGGGCTTCTGTTTCTGTAGGTAAGAGCGATTTACTGTTTTTGGGCGGAGTGACTGTTGGGGTGACTCTAGTGAGAGAGCGGAATGGCTGTAGCAGAGGGCGGGGTGACTCTAGTGAGAGAGCGGAATGGCTGTAGCAGAGGGCGGGGTGACTCTAGTGAGAGAGCGGAATGGCTGTAGGAAGAGTGCTGTAGGAGAGGGCGGAATGGTTGTAGGAGGGTGGGCGAAATGGCTGTACGCTCGGAGGAGGGCGGAATGGCTGTAGGAGAGGGCGGAATGGCTGTAGAATGTGCGGAATGGCTGTAGGAGAGGGCGGAATGGCTGTAGAATGTGCGGAATGGCTGTAGGAGAGGGCGGAATGGCTGTAGAATGTGCGGAATGGCTGTAGGAGAGGGCGGAATGGCTGTAGAATGTGCGGAATGGCTGTAGGAGAGGGCGGAATGGCTGTAGAATGTGCGGAATGGCTGTAGGAGAGGGCGGAATGGCTGTAGAATGTGCGGAATGGCTGTAGGAGAGGGCGGAATGGCTGTAGAATGTGCGGAATGGCTGTAGGAGAGGGCGGAATGGCTGTAGAATGTGCGGAATGGCTGTAGGAGAGGGCGGAATGGCTGTAGAATGTGCGGAATGGCCGTAGGAGAGGGCGGAATGGCTGTAGAATGTGCGGAATGGCTGTAGGAGAGGGCGGAATGGCTGTAGAATGTGCGGAATGGTTGTGAGAGAGGGCGGAATGGCTGTAGGAGAGGGCGGAATGGCTGTAGGAGGTTGGATAATTGTGCAACAGGCAGCAGCAGCTCCCGCTCCCCCCCCCCCAGCATCGGAGCGGGCGCCGGTCCAAGTCCTCCTACCCGACCTCCTGCCTGCTGAGCTGCCTGACCTGCCATCCGTTTCGCGAGTTCTTCAAGAAGATCGCGGACCCGAACATCTCGGTGCGGGTGGACCTGTACTCCTGGATGTTCATCAGCGAGTTCGTGTCGTTGCTCATCATCTTCTTCGGCTACACGGCCGGCTTCGCTGGCCCCGGCCGAGTCGAGGACGAGAACATCATCACCTACATCTCCAAGGAGGAGGTGAGGCTCTCGCTGCTCTACTCGCTAAGTAGTAATGCAAGCATTTTAATAACTAAATAAATCCTTCAATTCGCGCAGATCCCGCTGACTCTCACGCTGACCATGTTCGTGCAGTTCACCATGCTGCTGGTGGACCGCGGCCTCTTCCTCACCCGCTCCAGGCGGGGCAAATTCTTCTTTCACCTGCTGCATGTGACTTTGCTGCACGTCTACCTGAAGTTCATCCTGCCCTACATGACCTCGTGAGCGTTGGAGCTTTATTTCTGATTCCGCAATCCTAACTCTGATCTTAAAATGCCAAGATAGATCCCAATAATCCCAACACTGATCCCAATAATCCCATCACTGATCCCAGTAATCCCAACACTGATCCCAATAATCCCAACTCTGATCCCAATAATCCCAACACTGATCCCAATAATCCCAACACACTAATCCCAATAATTCCATCACTAGTCCCAATAATCCAATCACTAGTCCCAATAATCCCATCACTCGTCCCAATAATCCCAACTCTGATCCCAATAATCCCAACACTGATCCCAATAATCCCAACACTGATCCCAATAATCCCATCACTGATCCCAGTAATCCCAACACTGATCCCAATAATCCCAACTCTGATCCCAATAATCCCAACACTGATCCCAATAATCCCAACACACTAATCCCAATAATTCCATCACTAGTCCCAATAATCCAATCACTAGTCCCAATAATCCCATCACTCGTCCCAATAATCCCAACTCTGATCCCAATAATCCCAACACTGATCCCAATAATCCCAACACACTAATCCCAATAATTCTAACTCTGATCCCAATAATCCCAACACTGATCCCAATAATGACAACACTGATACCAATAATCCCAACTCTGATCCCAATAATCCCAACTCTGATCCCAATAATCCCAACACTGATCCCAATAATCCCAACTCTGATCCCAGTAATCCCAACTCTGATCCCAATAATCCCATCACTGATCCCAATAATCCCAACACTGATCCCAATAATCCCAACACACTAATCCCAATAATCCCAACTCTGATCCCAATAATCACAACACTGATCCCAATAATCACAACACTGATACCAATAATCCCAACTCTGATCCCAATAACCCAACACTGATCCCAATAACCCAACACTGATCCCAATAATCCCAACACTGATCCCAATAATCCCAACTCTGATCCCAATAATCCCAACACTGATCCCAATAATCCCAACACTGGTTCAAAATTCCATTACTGATCACAGCTCAGTAGCGGTGGTAAAACTATGAAATGAAGTGAATATTTAAATATCCTGTCTGAAATGTACTTTTAACCGTCCCGCCGCCCCCGCAGAGCCGATTACGTGTCCCGCAGCTGGGTGATCAAGATGTTCTACGCCTCCAAGTGCGTGTACTTCGCCCTGTCAGCCTATCAGATCCTCTCGGGCTACCCGTCGCGCGTCCTTGGCAACTTCATCTGCAAGCGGCAGAACTACCTGAACCTGTTCTCATTCAAGATCTACCTCATCATTCCGTTCCTGTTCGAGCTGCGGTCTGTCATGGACTGGATGCTCACCAACACTGCGCTCAGCATCTCCCACTGGCTGCTGGTTGAGGACATCTACAGCGTCATCTTCGTGTCGAAGTGCTGGCGCCGGGCCGAGATCGACTACCCCACGGAGCGGGCCAAGAACCGGACACCTTGCTACAAGTACTGTCCGGGATTCTGGCTCATTGCCCTCATCGTGGCCTGCATCTGGGCGCCCGTGCTCTGGTTCTCCGTGATGAGCAACGTCTTCTTGGAGATCAATCACGTGACCTCGTGCACCTCTGAGCTGTCCATCGGCTCCTTTACACCGCTGTACACCCTGCGGACAACCAGCGTGAAGGGCTTCACGCAGGAGAACCGGACCTTCGTGCACGACTGCTTCGCTAAGAAGGGCGAGGTGTGTGCCTGCGGGTGGGCAGACATACAGACAGACAGACAGACAGACAGACAGACAGACAGACACTAAGACAGACAGACAGACAGACAGAGACAGACAGACAGACAGACAGACAGACAGACAGACAGACAGACAGACAGACAGTAAGACAGACAGACAGACACTAAGACAGAGACAGACAGTAAGACAGACAGACAGACACTAAGACAGACACAGACAGAGACAGACACTAAGACAGACAGACAGACACTAAGACAGACACTAGACAGACACAGACAGAGACAGACACTAAGACAGACAGACAGACAGACAGACACTAAGACAGGCAGACAGAGACAGACAGACAGACAGACAGACAGAGACAGACAGACAGACAGACAGACAGACAGACAGACAGACAGACAGACAGACAGACAGACAGACAGTAAGACAGACAGACAGACACTAAGACAGAGACAGACACTAAGACAGACAGACAGACACTAAGACAGACACAGACAGAGACAGACACTAAGACAGACAGACAGACAGACACTAAGACAGACACTAGACAGACACAGACAGAGACAGACACTAAGACAGACAGACAGACAGACAGACTAAGACAGGCAGACAGCGACAGACAGACAGACAGACAGAGACAGACAGACAGACAGACAGACAGACAGACAGACAGACAGACAGTAAGACAGACAGACAGACACTAAGACAGAGACAGACAGAGACAGACACTAAGACAGACAGACAGACACTAAGACAGACACAGACAGAGACAGACACTAAGACAGACAGACAGACAGACACTAAGACAGACACTAGACAGACACAGACAGAGACAGACACTAAGACAGACAGACAGACAGACAGACACTAAGACAGGCAGACAGAGACAGACAGACAGACAGACAGAGACAGACAGACAGACAGACAGACAGACAGACAGACAGACAGACAGACAGACAGACAGTAAGACAGACAGACAGACACAGACAGAGACAGACACTAAGACAGACAGACAGACAGACACTAAGACAGACACAGACAGACAGACAGACAGACAGACAGACAGACACTAAGACACTAAGACAGGCAGACAGAGACAGACAGACAGACAGACAGACAGACAGACAGACAGACAAGCACACTAACAGGCTTAATTTTTAATTTCCTAGAATTTGATAATTGGTAGCTTTTCTGGAAAAAGCATGCCGCATTAACATGTCTTACATATTGAGATCCGGGTCGTTTCACGCTGAGATGAGCTGTCATGAGATCCGCAGGCCGCTCGTGAGCGCACAGATTGAGCCGCCTTGAATTTTTATTTCTGCTGCTTAATTTTCACAAACCCAGTTGAGCCAATCTGCCATCTGCATGTCGCATCCGCCTTGTGCTGAATAATGAAAAACAGTACCGATGCAGCTCCGCAGCTTCCCCCACCCCCTCCATCCCGTAGCAGTCAGACCCCTTTCGCCTAGGCAGGCCCGCCTACCACCAGGTAACAATGGCATTGTGTTATAACTGCGCCTATAGCTTATATTCAGGCTGAGCATAGCAACAATTTATATCCGAGATGGAGCCTCATTTGACCGAGTGAGTGCGCTTATAATTCTCATAAAATGCTTTATTTCTCGTCAACTGTTTACTGCTATTTAAAACTGAGACTGATAAAACGCATTACAGACCTACTTATAGTAGAGCAGTTTGAGCATCGCTCCTATTTAACTCTGCAACAACATGCTAAAACTGATTTTATTATATCTCTAGATCTAATGCTGGGGAGAATTTTATCCTTAGGCCTTAGCCGGCTCCTTCAACTCCCCTACCCGCTCCCCAGGAGGCGGACAAGCGCATGGGCCACCTGCTGCAGTCCACCACCGCCTACATTGTGGAGTTCGACGGCATGTCCAGCGTGCTGTGGACCATCACGCCGCCGTCGCGCCGCGCCCTCAGCAAGGAGCTCGGCAACAACCGCAGCACCGTGCGGCTCTTCTTCAAGCTCGAGTGCCTCCGCTCCAAGGACGGCGGCGTCTCGAGAAAGAAAGTGTTCGAACGGGAGCTTGGGTTCGGCACCCCTGTGCGGGAGAGCCTCATCCGGGTGCTCAACAGCTCGGCCGCCAACGCCTCCGTCACCTTCCACCAGATTGGCGACCGCTTCCTCCTGCTCAGCAGCGACCCCTCTGGTGGCATGGAGCCGCTGAGCAACAGCCTGCCCGCTAAGAAGCTCAACACCAGCAGGATTGACATTCAGGTGACACCGGTTGCTCACCTGTGATCTCCATTCCATTCACCGTTGTCATTGGGTCTCACCTGTGATCTCCATTCCATTCACCGTTGTCATTGGGTCTCACCTGTGATCTCCATTCCATTCACCGTTGTCATTAGGTCTCACCTGTTATCTCCATTCCATTCACCGGTGCCATAGGGTCTCACCTGTGATCTCCATTCCATTCACCGGTGCCATAGGGTCTCACCTGTAATCTCCATTCCATTCACCGTTGTCATTAGGTCTCACCTGTTATCTCCATTCCATTCACCGGTGCCATAGGGTCTCACCTGTGATCTCCATTCCATTCACCGTTGTCATTGGGTCTCACCTGTGATCTCCATTCCATTCACCGGTGTCATTGGGTCTCACCTGTGATCTCGGCACCATTCACCGGTGTCATTGGGTCTCACCTGTGATCTCGGCACCATTCACCGGTGTCATTGGGTCTCACCTGTGATCACTGCTGCTCACATCTACATTGAAAAGCATTCACTAATCCCCTGAGTCAATAAAGCAACTCTGAATTGGTGCTCTTCAGGCTGACCTACGATCTGACGAGAACAGCGTGTCCTGGTGGGAGCTGCAGGACATCTACAGCGGCAACTTTCTGTGCCCGATGAACCGCACGGGCAGGCAGGTGGGCCAGGCCGACATGCACAACATTCTGCGGCTGGTGTTCTTCTCGGAGCGGTCCAAGTCTGAGAACCGGCTTATTCAGGTTAGAGGAGTGCTATTATAGTTGCTATGCTGTTGCCATCCAGTGGTTGCTATGCAGCGGTTGTTATGCTGGTTGCTATACAGCGGTTGTTATGCTGGTTGCTATGGCTTCTAGGCTGGTTGCTATGCAGTGGTTTCCATGCTGGTTGCTATGCAGTGGTTTCCATGCTGGTTGC
The DNA here is from genome assembly GCA_002269645.1 of Macrostomum lignano. Taxonomy (NCBI): domain Eukaryota; kingdom Metazoa; phylum Platyhelminthes; family Macrostomidae; genus Macrostomum; species Macrostomum lignano. The sequence continues at coordinate 274,971 of NIVC01000672.1, forward strand.
TATGGCGTGGTTTTTAGGCTGGTTGCTATGCAGTGGTTTCTATGCTGGTTGCTATGCAGTAGCTTCTATGTTGGTTGCTATGCAGTGGCTGCTATTCTGGTTACTATGCAGTGGTTTCCATTGTAGTCGCTATGCAGTTGTATGCTGACTGGTCGCTATGCAGTGTAGAATACTGTTTCGTATTCAACTGCTATGTCACTTGTGCTGTTGCTATGACAACGCCAAACCGCCCCCACCCCCTGTCCCACAGGCCATCCAGAAGGTGGGCATGTACGGCATCCTGTCCGTGTTCGTGATCTCCATCGCGCGGGTGCTGCGGGCGGGCATCATCCCCCGCCACTACCTGGTCATGTACGTGGACATGCCGCACGTGGATCGGCTCCTGGCTCTGCTGCACGACATCTACTTGGTCCGCGAGTCCCAGGAGCTCGAACTGGAGGAGGAGCTGTTCGCCAAGCTGCTGTACCTGTTTCGCTCCCCATCAATGCTGATCAAGTACACGCAGACTCCTGAGTCCATCCTGAGCAAGTTCTACCACGAGCCCGCGCCGCTGCAGCCCGCCGACCCGCTGGCCAACCTGCCGGCCGCCGCGGCTGCCGAGGAGGCGGGCGGCGTCGGCGGAGGTGGTGGCGGCCACTGCAGGAAGCCGTCGGACTCGGCCAGCAAGCACTTCAAGCACGAGTGACCCTCATTTTGACTGGCTTTTTGGCTGCAGAATTGCCTGCCAAGTTGATTCAGACTCAGCTGTTTTTAATCCAGATTTTCCAGGTTTTTTTGGCTTTTTGTGTTTTATTTGCATGCACGCCGCTGTCTTTCAGGTTTCACTCGAGCTTTGCTTTTCATTGGCCTAAAAATGAAGTAATGAACTATTTTATTCGACTGTCAATTACAGTATGAATTAGCCTATTAGCATGTCATCGATTAGAGAATGAATTAGGCTATTAGACTGTCAATTAGAGAATAAATTAGGCGATTAGCATGTCAAATAGGAGTTAGATTGGCCTATTAGTCTGTCAATTTGATACTGAATTAGCCTATTAGAATGTCAATTTGATACTGAATTAGCCTATTAGCCTATCAATTAGATAATGAATTAGCCTATTAGCCTGTCAATTTGATACTGAATTAGCCTATTAGCCTGACAATTGGATACTGAATTAGCCTATTAGAATGTCAATTTGATACTGAATTAGCCTATTAGAATGTCAATTTGATACTGAATTAGCCTATTAGCCTATCAATTAGATAATGAATTAGCCTATTAGCCTATCAATTAGATACTGAATTAGCCTATTAGCCTGTCAATTTGATACTGAATTAGCCTATTAGCCTGACAATTGGATACTGAATTAGCCTATTAGCCTGACAATTAGATACTGAATTAGCCTATTAGCCTGTCAATTAGATAATGAATTAGCCTATTAGCCTGTCAATTTGATACTGAATTAGCCTATTAGACTGTCAATTAGATACTGAATTAGCCTATTAGCATGCTTACCTATTTTACCTGTTAATCGATGTTTTTCATCGCTTTGTAAATTCCTTATGAATTTTCCTGGCCACACTGTCAGATTTTCTACGCCTGCATTATGCTGCATGTTAAAATGATTTCGATGTATAATCATACTATTATTTCTGTTGTGGCTCATTAGTTCAATATTTATTACCTATGTTACTATGTAATTATTTACCTTGCACTTCTAGCCGCAAATCTTTTCCACTAGTCCTGTTTCACTCTGCGGATGAATCTCTCTGCATGCTGTCGGTGTTGTCTCAGTGCTTTTACCTGTGAGTCAGAAACTCTCCATCTTCTGAATCGTGAAAATTTACCAAATTACCGGTAATGCAGCATTGAATGCCATCTATTTAATTTATTTTTACCATTGTTACTAATTAATATTGCTTAGCGCGCCTATTGCGTCATTTTTATTTTAGTCAAACACATTTTGTCTGCAATATTCGCTTCGCCTACTCGCTGACAGTATATTCGCTGACAGTAAAGCAAAGCTAAGTGCAATCGAAATCCGATTTAATTTTATTAACTTATCCGCGTTCCCACGCGATTTTCTTTCCGTTGTTTTGCTTGAAATTGTCCGGACAATAAATCCTATTATTCGCTAAATAATTGCTTCATTCGCCGCCTTCTTTTATTTTGTATACTACTCATGTTAGTCCGATTTCAGTAGTTTAGGAATTTTTAATCAGCAAAGTTATTTTCGATACATATCGGCAAGTGTCACCAGCTGTGGGGCCGGCCACATTTCTGCAGAATTCAAGCCAGGCGACCCCCGAGTCCAGCGGCAAGTCGCCGCCGCCTCCGGTCGCTAGTTGGGCAGCGGTGGCGCGGCCGCCGACGTCCGGGCTGGCTTCGGTGATGTCCGAGCAGCTGGCCGACCACGAGCGCGAGCAGCAGCTCCGCCAGGACCTCCGGCTGGCCGCCAAGCTGCAGGCTCTGGCACCAGTCGAGGTTCAAAGCGGCAATGGTGAAGAAAGTCGGCTGGCAAAAGACGAGCACGAGGTCGCGAGTTCGAGTCCGGCTGGTCAGGGCGGCGAGTCTGACAGCGACTTTGTGCTGGCGCTGATGCTGCAGCAGGAATTTGACAGGGAGTTTGACAGACAGGTGCGACTCAGCGAGGCCAAGCTGAACGGCAACCAGAAGGTGAGAGTCAAATTGCTGGCTGACTGGATGGGCTGCTTGGGAATATTGGCATGGTTTAAGGGCTGACGCAGGCATTCTCTTAGATAACATCTAGTGACCTCAGTTGACCTCAGAATTTCTCTAGCGCCCTCATTAGACCTGACTTTCTCTAGTGACCTCAGTTGACCCCAGACAATCTCTAGTGACCTCAGTTGACCCCAGACAATCTCTAGTGACCTCAGTTGACCCCAGACAATCTCTAGTGAGCTCAGTTGATCCCAGACAATCTCTAGTGACCTCAGTTGACCTAAAAAATCAGTAATAACCTTATCTCAGCCCAGCTAATCATTGATGACCCCAGGTGACCCCAGACCCCCTCTCCCCGCCGCAGGTGCGGGTGACGCTGTCCAACCACCTGCGCCGGGACACGACGGGCGCCCCGGCCTCGGACTCCGAGGAGGACCCGGCGGCCACCGCCGTGGAGCCGCCGCTGCTGCCGCCCGGGCCAGCGCGCAGCTTTAACTCGCGCGGCGTCTCCGGCCGCGGCGCCGACCTGCTGACGAAGCACGACGCCGAGATCTGCGGCCGGCGCAACGCGGAGCGAATGGCGGGCTTCGGGCACGCCGGCTTCCGCACCGGCGACACCGACGGCCTGCAGCTGGACAACCGCGTCTACAACAGCCTGAAGGTGCACGCGGCACAGGAGGAGCGGCGGTCGGCGGCCAGGAGGCAGCGGGACAGCCAGCAGCAGCTGAGCCAGCAGGAGCAGCTGGAGCAGCAGAGGCGGCAGCAGCTGGACGAGCGGACCCGCCGGCTGCTGCAGCGCCTTGTGACAATCCGGCGGCTGGCGGAGGTCGGCGAGGTGCTGAAAGTGGGCGACCAGAGCCTGGTGAGCGGTGGGAGCCTTCATGTCCGCCTGACATCCCCACTGGTGCATCCCAATAGCGAAATCCCAATAGCAAGATCGCAGTAGCAAGATCTCAATAGCAAAATCCCAATAGCAAAATCTCAATAGCAAAATCTCAATAGCAAAATCCCAATAGCAAAATCTCAATAGCAAAATCCCAATAGCAAAATCCCAATAGCAAAATCCAAATAGCAAAATCCCAATAGCAAAATCCCAATAGCAAAACTCTCAATAGCAAAATCCCAATAGCAAAATCCCAATAGCAAAATCCCAATAGCAAGATCGCAGTAGCAAAATCTCAATAGCAGAATCTCAATAGCAAAATCCAAATAGCCAAATCCCACTGCAACCGCCCCAATTTCCAGCTGATCCACGCCCGCTGCGACTCGAACTCCCGCTGCAAGGGCGGCCGTCCGATGCCCCCTGATGTGGTCGTCAAGGTCTTCCGGCGGCTCTCCAGGTCGCGGCTCTCCTCCGCGGCAGCGGCAGCAGCGACGTCTGCGGAGTCTCAGCTGGAGGCGCCGTGCAGCCCGCGCGGCTCCCCACGCGCCCGCTGCCTGCGCGAGCTGCGCGGCCTTCGCCGACTTCGCCGGGCGGGCGTCGCCTCGCCGGCCCCGCTGATGCTGCGGCGCCACCTCCTGCTGACGGAGCTCGTCGGGGCCAACGGCGTCGCGGCGCCCTCGCTGGCCGACTGCCTTGAAGGTGGCCTGCTGAGCGAGGCAGACTGGATGAAGGCCTGGGAGCTGACCGTGACTGCCCTGCGGAGCACGCTGCGACTGGCCAGGTGGGTGGGGAGTGATCTCTCATTCACCGAGCCCAGGCTGCCTGCTGAATACTGCCATTATACCCCAAGCATGAGAAATCCCTGAATTCCCCAGGCATGAGAAATCCCCGAATTCCCCAGCATGAGAAATCCCCGAATTCCTAAGCATGAGAAATCCCTGAATTCCCAAGCATGAGAAATTCCCAAGCATGAGAAATTCCCAAGCATGAGAAATTCCCAAGCATGAGAAATCCCTGAATTCCCCAGGCATGAGAAATCCCCGAATTCCCCAGCATGAGAAATCCCCGAATTCCTAAGCATGAGAAATCCCTGAATTCCCAAGCATGAGAAATTCCCAAGCATGAGAAATCCCTGAATTCCCCAGGCATGGGAAATCCCCGAATTCCCCAGCATGAGAAATCCCCGAATTCCTAAGCATGAGAAATCCCTGAATTCCCAAGCATGAGAAATCCCCAAATTCCCAAGCATGAGAAATTCCCAAGCATGAGAAATCCCTGAATTCCCCAGGCATGAGAAATCCCCGAATCCCGAAGCATGAGAAATCCCCGAATTCCCAAGCATGAGAAATCCCCGAATTCCCAAGCATGAGAAATCCCCGAATTCCCTTAGGCATGAGAAATTCCCAAAATTCCCCCACCGCATCCCAGGCTGGTGCACGGCAACCTGGACGGCCGCCACCTGCTGTGGTGGCGCGGCTCCGTGTGGCTGACCGGCCTGTCCCGCTGGACGGACCGCGGCCACCCCCGCGCCGGCGAGCTCCTTCTGCGCGACTGCCGCGCCGTCTGCGGCTTCTTCGAGCGGGCGCGGCCCGGCCTGCCCGGCCTGCTGGAGGCGGCCGACCTGGCGGAGCTGCTGGGCGCCGGCGAGGCGGCGGGAGACGCGGCGGCGGCGACGGCGGAGGCTGCAGCTGCGGATGAAGAGAGCGGCGAGGAGGATGAGGATGATGACGATGATGCTGAGGAGTCTGGAGATGAGGCTGGGGATCTGTTACACTGAAGCCCGCATCTGCTTGAATTTGTTTAAATTTTGCTTTTCTGTTTTTGCCTATTCTATTCAGAGCTGGGTGGCCGTGCCGCCCAGTGTCAATATAGTTATTGATCATAATTAATTGCTTGAGTTGCTTAAGTTCGAACTCGCTTGAACCGCCTGTGTGCTGAGCACAGGCTGCGAAATCGGCATTTTTGTGTCTCGCTTTTTGTTTGGTTCTTTTTTGCGACCCCCTCATGCTGTGGGGGATTTTCCATTGGCAGGGGTATTTTTTCTCAATTGACAGGGGGTATTTATTCTCAATTGACAGGGGGTATTTATTCTCATTTTTCAGGGATATTGATTCTCAATTGGCAGGGGTATTGATTCTCAATTGGCAGGGGTATTGATTCTCAATTGGCAGGGGTATTGATTCTCAATTGGCAGGGGTATTGATTCTGAATTGGCAGGGGTATTTATTCTCAATTGGCAGGGGTATTGATTCTCAATTGGCAGGGGTATTGATTCTCAATTGGCAGGGGTATTGATTCTCAATTGGCAGGGGTATTGATTCTCAATTGGCAGGGGTATTGATTCTCAATTGGCAGGGGTATTGATTCTCAATTGGCAGGGGTACTTATTCTCAATTGGCAGGGGTATTGATTCTCAATTGGCAGGGGTATTTATTCTCAATTGGCAGGGGTATTTATTCTGAATTGGCAGGGGTATTGATTCTCAATTGGCAGGGGTATTTATTCTGAATTGGCAGGGGTATTGATTCTGAATTGGCAGGGGTATTGATTCTGAATTGGCAGGGGTATTTATTCTGAATTGACAGGGGTATTGATTCTGAATTGGCAGGGGTATTGATTCTCAATTGGCAGGGGTATTGATTCTCAATTGGCAGGGGTATTGATTCTCAATTGGCAGGGGTATTGATTCTCAATTGGCAGGGGTATTTATTCTCAATTGGCTTTGCTAATGCAATTAACGCCATTGAGGGCCAGCGCATCCGCGCGCTTTTGTGCCTGCTCAGGGGAGTCGGCGGAACGGTCAGTAATTGGGTTTATTGGGTAGTTGAGTCATTTTTATCAACTGGTAGGAGTATTCTCATAGCCGGGGGTATTCTCTGATGGCCACGTATTCAACTGTCTAGTTAGGGATTCAGTTGTAGGCATCCCTGCAGTTTCCACTCCGCTCTCCTGCTATCGGCCAGCTCTCCATCGGTTGCTGTTGCTATGGCCGGTGTGGACTTAAACAGACTGCCGCCCTCCTTGCCTCATCGGCCTGCCCTCCCGGATTCTGAAGCCCACTGCCAACCACGCGCAACGAGGTTGTCTGACTGGAAATGGAAAACAAGCTTGCGCTTCTAGTCATTCTGAGCTCCTTCTGTGGCTGCTTGGGAGGTGAGATTGAACTTCATCACTTTCAGAAATCACCTGACAACTGAGACACAATCACCTGACAATTGAGACACAATCACCTGACAACTGAGACACAATCACCTGACAACTGGGACGCAATCACCTGACAATTGAGACACAATCACCTGACAACTAAGACACAATCACCTCACACCTGAGATACAATCACCTGACAACTGAGACACAATCACCTGACAACTGAGACACAATCACCTGACAACTGAGACACAATCACCTGACAACTGGGACGCAATCACCTGACAACTGAGACACAATCACCTGACAACTAAGACACAATCACCTCACACCTGAGATACAATCACCTGACAACTGAGACACAATCACCTGACAATTGAGACACAATCACCTGACAATTGAAACACAATCACCTGACAACTGAGACACAATCACCTGACAATTGAGACACAATCACCTGACAACTGAGACACAATCACCTGACAATTGAGACACAATCACCTGACAACTGAGATACAATCACCTGACAACTGAGACACAATCACCTGACAACTGAGATACAATCACCTGACAACTGAGATACAATCACCTGACAACTGAGACACAATCACCTGACAACTGAGATACAATCACCTGACAACTGAGATACAATCACCTGACAACTGAGACACAATCACCTGACAACTGAGATACAATCACCTGACAACTGAGATACAATCACCTGACAACTGAGACGCAATCACTTAGCAACGAACTCAAACCCCTCCGGTCAGGCAACACCTTTCTCCTGCCGAAGAATCTGCCGGCTAAGATTTCGTCGCAGTTCTCAGGCGGCCAGAGCCCCGGACTGGCCTACAACGGCAACAATGAAGGGCACTTGGTGACTTCCGCGCAGTGCGTCTGCAACTCTGGCGGGGACGCCGTGCCCTGGTGGATGCTGGACCTGCAACAGGAATACCGCATCGCTAGTGTCCAGGTGTGGAACCGTCTGGATGCCTCTGATGAGATCCGCTTCACCCAGGTTAGCCTCGGTGAGTCAGCGATTACCCGGATGTGATTCACCCAGATACAATTCCCCCAGATGCAATTCCCCGGATACAATTCCCCAGACACAATTCCCCCATATGCAATTCCCAGATAAAATTCCCCAGAATGCAATTCACCAGATGAAATTCCCCATGATATTCTCAGGCATATCATCCAACCAGGCGGTGTGGTCCAGCTTCGACCAAAGCTTGTTCATCCGCTGCTCCTACTGGACCGGGGTGCCGACCGACGCCACCAACCCGATCCCTCTCAACTGCTCCCAGCCGGTGTCCGGCCGCTACCTGGCCCTGTACAAGAACCGCACAGGCCTCACCGCCAGCACTCAGAACTACTTCAACTTCTGCGAGGTTGACGTCTACGCTGGTGAGTAGTGGGTGCTCTGGTGCTGGCGCCTCTGGTGCTGGCGCCTCTGGTGCTGGCGCCTCTGGTGCTGGCGCCTCTGGTGCTGGCGCCTCTGGTGCTGGCGCCTCTGGTGCTGGCGCCTCTGGTGCTGGCGCCTCTGGTGCTGGCGCCTCTGGTGCTGGCGCCTCTGGTGCTGGCGCCTCTGGTGCTGGCGCCTCTGGTGCTGGCGCCTCTGGTGCTGGCGCCTCTGGTGCTGGCGCCTCTGGTGCTGGCGCCTCTGGTGCTGGCGCCTCTGGTGCTGGCGCCTCTGGTGCTGGCGCCTCTGGTGCTGGCGCCTCTGGTGCTGGCGCCTCTGGTGCTGGCGCCTCTGGTGCTGGCGCCTCTGGTGCTGGCGCCTCTGGTGCTGGCGCCTCTGGTGCTGGCGCCTCTGGTGCTGGCGCCTCTGGTGGCATCAATACAGGCCTGCTCTCTCCCCGCTGCAAATTTCAGTTGCAGGGTACAACGAGCTCAGCGCTCAGGACGTGAAGCCAGCCTTCTCGGCCACATCAGCCAGCCTGCTGTCCGTGGAGCAGCGGACAAGATCGAAGGTCGAGTGCCTGCAGTTCTGCCTGACGCGGCCGGACTGCAAGCTCGTCCTGTTCCGCGCCTCCGAGCTCGAGTGCCGCCTCTTCAACTCCGCCGCCGTTCCGGCCGAATCCTCCGCCCTGGCCGGCAGCCCCGATGCGAAAGTCCTGGCTGTGCAGTTCCGCATGAGCGGCAGAGGCTGATTGGCCTGCGAGTGCCACATCCCTGATGTTGACAGACTCAAGAAATCAAGAAACTGTCACTTGTCTATGTTTTTCCTTGTCTGTTTCAGCCAATGGATTCTTCATATGCCTCATGATGGAGGATAGATGCTGAATTCTGTTTGGCAACAAGACAGACGCTTTGATCCTTCATGATGCCACTTTTATCCCTTAGAATTCTGTCCGGATATTTATCAATATATTATATAGAGACACCAGCCTAACAGACAGACAAATGTTGGGCTTGTGTTTGTGGTTTATGCTCAGCGAGTGCATGCTGCACTTGTCTCTCTCTCTCTTTTACTTATTTCGCTTCTTCTATGCTTTTTCATACTCATGTTTGCACCATTTGTGCATGCTTTTGACCCCAAATATTATTGATTCAATATTTACTTTGCACCTGCCCTGCCATACGCGAGTTTTCAATAAAAAGTTTGCCTATGAGCCATCGTTTCCTCGCCTCTTTGCTTGTAATTATGACTTGTCAAATACACTTGACAATTGACTTGTCAATTTGTCTAGACTGACTAGATTTGTCTCGCTGCACTGCAATCTACCAGATACCAGACACACACACAGACACCAAGGACACACAGACACCAAGGACACACAGGCACCAAGGACACACAGACACCAAGGACACACAGACACCAAGGACACACAGGCACCAAGGACACACAGACACCAAGGACACAGACACCAAGGACACACAGACACCAAGGACACACAGACACCAAGGACACACAGGCACCAAGGACACACAGACACCAAGGACACACAGACACCAAGGACACACAGACACCAAGGACACACAGACACCAAGGACACACAGGCACCAAGGACACACAGACACCAAGGACACACAGACACCAAGGACACACAGACACCAAGGACACACAGGCACCAAGGACACACAGACACCAAGGACACACAGACACCAAGGACACACAGGCACCAAGGACACACAGACACCAAGGACACACAGGCACCAAGGACACACAGACACCAAGGACACACAGACACCAAGGACACACAGGCACCAAGGACACACAGACACCAAGGACACACAGACACCAAGGACACACAGGCACCAAGGACACACAGACACCAAGGACACACAGGCACCAAGGACACACAGACACCAAGGACACACAGACACCAAGGACACACAGACACCAAGGACACACAGACACCAAGGACACACAGACACCAAGGACACACAGGCACCAAGGACACACAGACACCAAGGACACACAGACACCAAGGACACACAGGCACCAAGGACACACAGACACCAAGGACACACAGACACCAAGGACACACAGACACCAAGGACACACAGACACCAAGGACACACAGGCACCAAGGACACACAGACACCAAGGACACACAGACACCAAGGACACACAGACACCAAGGACACACAGACACCAAGGACACACAGACACCAAGGACACACAGACACCAAGGACACACAGACACCAAGGACACACAGGCACCAAGGACACACAGACACCAAGGACACACAGGCACCAAGGACACACAGGCACCAAGGACACAGAGACACCAAGGACACACAGACACCAAGGACACACAGACACCAAGGACACACAGGCACCAAGGACACACAGACACCAAGGACACACAGGCACCAAGGACACACAGACACCAAGGACACACAGACACCAAGGACACACAGGCACCAAGGACACACAGACACCAAGGACACACAGGCACCAAGGACACACAGACACCAAGGACACACAGACACCAAGGACACACAGGCACCAAGAACACACAGACACCAAGGACACACAGACACCAAGGACACACAGGCACCAAGGACACACAGACACCAAGGACACACAGGCACCAAGGACACACAGACACCAAGGACACACAGACACCAAGGACACACAGACACCAAGGACACACAGACACCAAGGACACACAGACACCAAGGACACACAGGCACCAAGGACACACAGACACCAAGGACACACAGACACCAAGGACACACAGACACCAAGGACACACAGACACCAAGGACACACAGACACCAAGGACACACAGACACCAAGGACACACAGGCACCAAGGACACACAGACACCAAGGACACACAGGCACCAAGGACACACAGACACCAAGGACACACAGACACCAAGGACACACAGGCACCAAGGACACACAGACACCAAGGACACACAGGCACCAAGGACACACAGACACCAAGGACACACAGGCACCAAGGACACAGAGACACCAAGGACACACAGACACCAAGGACACACAGACACCAAGGACACACAGGCACCAAGGACACACAGACACCAAGGACACACAGGCACCAAGGACACACAGACACCAAGGACACACAGGCACCAAGGACACACAGACACCAAGGACACAGAGACACAGAATCAATACTCAACTGAGTGCATGCACATACTAGTAGCTACACGACACTGATAAACTGACTGTGCATTGCACAGATACTAATTAGACTGTTCAGGTGGTCCGTAATTTAAGTTTTGTTAATTAGCATCGCTCCATGGGGGACTGCAGCTGACAACCACTTTTCAACACACGGTGCTGCAGTGGGTCACTGAATGAGCAGCAGTGGTCACTGAATGAGCAGCAGTGGTCACTGAATGAGCAGCAGTGAGTCACTGAATGGGCAGCAGTGGTCACTGAATGAGCAGCAGTGGTCACTGAATGAGCAGCAGTGGTCACTGAATGGGCAGCAGTGGTCACTGAATGAGCAGCAGTGAGTCACTGAATGAGCAGCAGTGGGTCACTGAATGGGGCAGCTGTGGGTCACTGAATGAGCAGCAGTGGTCACTGAATGAGCAGCAGTGAGTCACTGAATGAGCAGCAGTGGGTCACTGAATGGGGCAGCTGTGGGTCACTGAATGAGCAGCAGTGGTCACTGAATGGGGCAGCTGTGGGTCACTGAATGAGCAGCAGTGGTCACTGAATGAGCAGCAGTGAGTCACTGAATGAGCAGCAGTGGGTCACTGAATGGGGCAGCTGTGGGTCACTGAATGAGCAGCAGTGGTCACTGAATGAGCAGCAGTGGTCACTGAATGGGCAGCAGTGGTCACTGAATGAGCAGGAGTGAGTCACTGAATGAGCAGCAGTGGGTCACTGAATGGGGCAGCTGTGGGTCACTGAATGAGCAGCAGTGGTCACTGAATGAGCAGCAGTGGTCACTGACTGAGCAGCAATGGTCACTGAATGAGCAGCAGTGGTCACTGAATGAGCAGCAGTGAGTCACTGAATGGGCAGCAGTGGTCACTGAATGAGCAGCAGTGGTCACTGAATGAGCAGCAGTGAGTCACTGAATGAGCAGCAGTGGTCACTGAATGAGCAGCAGTGGTCACTGAATGAGCAGCAGTGGTCACTGAATGGGCAGCAGTGGTCACTGAATGAGCAGCAGTGAGTCACTGAATGAGCAGCAGTGGGTCACTGAATGGGGCAGCTGTGGGTCACTGAATGAGCAGCAGTGGTCACTGAATGAGCAGCAGTGGTCACTGAATGAGCAGCAGTGGTCACTGAATGAGCGGCTGTGGGTCACTGAATGAGCAGCAGTGGTCACTGAATGGGCAGCAGTGGTCACTGAATGAGCAGCAGTGAGTCACTGAATGGGGCAGCTGTGGGTCACTGAATGAGCAGCAGTGGTCACTGAATGGGGCAGCAGTGGTCACTGAATGAGCAGCAGTGGTCACTGAATGGGCAGCAGTGGTCACTGAATGAGCAGCAGTGGTCACTGGTCACTGGTGGCTAGTTTCCCAAAAGCTAGAAAAAGAGCCAATCAGCGGATTAAACATTCGAGTGATTAATATTTGGCGTTTATTTCTCCGCTCTCAAAACTAAAACAGAATTTCCGGTTCAGCAGTTTGGCCAGATTGACCTCGAATAGCGCGAGTCGCAGAGGCAGCTCAGGTGGCAGCGAACAGCTTCACCCAGGTGGCCCCTCCGCCTGACCCGCGATACTCAGCCGTCCCGATGGTGTACGGCGTCGCTCGGAAGAAAATGTTCACCCGTCGAAGCCCGCCGTTCCTTCGGCGCGTGTATTCTTTGACTGCCCCGAGCATGCTGATGCTGCTGCAGTCAGCCCGCAGGTCCACGCTATCGAGAACCTGCTTGGCTGCTGTCAGCGGCCTTCCACTGGCAGCGAAGGTGTCCCTGGCGCGCTCCAGCTGGGTGTGCAGATCCCGATTGTTCCGGCCGCCCGACTTCCATCTTTCAAGGCCAATAGAGACGATGAAGCTGCATTTTTTGCCCCCGTTCTGGAACTGGAACTGGAAGCTACGGCAAGGTGAGAAGTGGCTGCCCAGATGGTGTCGTAGACCACCACGGTCACCGAGTCGTAGGGAAACCGGATGAATGCCGCATCGTACAGTAATTCGGCCAGCGTGTCGCCGCATGTGAACCTCGCGCGCCGCAGGGCCGTGGTGAAGGTGTAAATCACATCATTCGGTAGTCCCTTCAGGTTCATGGACTCCTTGTGCAACGGAGAGAAGCAGCAGGGCGGCAGCGGCTGTGAGCTGCGAGAGTGGCAGTGAGAGCATATTGCTGGCTGATTGGCGCGAGGCGTGTGAGATCAAAAACGGTGTTTTCGAGTATTTATGCAGACATGTACCGAATATGCTTTGTCGCATAGCTCTGTCTTAGCCTTGTGGGTTTTGATACAAGCAGCTCAGTAGGCTTTCAGTTATTTGAAAATCTGAAATGATTTATTGGTAGAAAATTGTCAAGAAATTTCAATCTGCTCAATACAGCAACAATGTGGAAACATTTTAGAAAAAAATCTTCGTGAGAAACTATTTCAAAACGCTTTTAGAAATTTGTTTGTAGCATGCAAATTGCATAAATTCGATTTTATCAGGGATTGCTCACTGAATGAAGATCTGTGATCAGATTGCTCACTGAGTAAGTTTGTGATCAGATTGCTCACTGAATGAATCGGTGATCAGATTGCTCACTGAATGAATCGGTGATCAGATTGCTCACTGAGTGAATTTGTGATCAGATTTCTCACTTCAACTTCTTCAGCTTCAGCTTCACTTCAGCTTCACTTCAGATTGCCTCTCCGCTTCATCAGAGAGTGAACCTGCCTCTCCGCTCCATCAGAGAGTTAACCTGCCTCTCCGCTCCATCAGAGAGTGAACCTGCCTCTCCGCTCCATCAGAGAGTGAATCAGCCTCTCCGCTCCATCAGAGAGTGAACCTGCCTCTCCGCTCCATCAGAGAGTGAATCAGCCTCTCCGCTCCATCAGAGAGTGAATCAGCCTCTCCGCTCCATCAGAGAGTGAATCTGCTACAGACTCTAGCAGATATTCTGCAGACTTGCTCGCCAACAAAGAGCGCGCATCTCACGGTCGCGCACTTCCTTGGTGTCTATGGGCCAACCCGATTGGTTCTGCGGCACTCTGCTGCCATATTGGTGACTTTGTCTGGCTCAGCAGCAAAGGCCCTCTCACACCTGACCCAAGCAATGGCCACTGCTGACCAGCTGCGAGCTGCCCTGGATGCTGACGACTGCGACCGGCTGCTGCAGCTGTGCGGGCAGCTGGACACCAACCTGACGGTGAGGACAGCCAGTTACGAAGGCCCGGTGGTTCACCAAGTCGCTAGAAGGCCGTACGGACTCGACTGTCTCAAGCTGCTGGTTAGGAAGTTCGGAACTGCCTGCCTGTCAAAATCAAGGGATGAACATGGATTTCTCGCTGTGCACCTGGCAGCTCAGTACCAGAGTGCGGCTTCCATGGAGTTCATCTACAGCTGCTTGGGACCTGCGTGCCTCAAGCTGAGGGGATACCACGGCAGAACCATGGTGCACACGGCGGCGCTGAACCCGCACAGCAACTCGGCTCTGAAGTGGCTGGTTCAGAAGGCTGGACCAAACTGCCTCAGGGTGGAAGCTTCTGGTGGCAGCACGCCTGCGCACCTGTCAGCCATGATTCAGGGCTGCGACTCGTTGCAGTTCATCAAGGAGCAGCTCGGGTCCGGCTGCTTTAAGCAGCGGTGCGAGTTTGGCCGCACAGTCGTTCACGAGGCAGCCATGAATTTGAGCAGCAACTCAGCCTTCAGGTGGCTGGTCAGCGAGTGCGGCTCAGACTCTCTGATGGAGACGGATAAGCAGGGCTGCACTCCCGTTCACCTGGCCGCATTCAGACAGGGCTCCGACTCGATGCAGTTCATCAAGGAGCAGCTCGGTCCTGACGTCTTCATGCTGAAAGGCCTCAGCGAAGATACTTCGGTGCACTGCGCAGCGAGAAACGTCATCAGCAACTCCGCCTTTGACTGGTGCGTCAAGGAGCTGGGAGCGGATTGTCTGCTGGCCAAGAATGCGTTTGGCGAAACACCGGTTCACCAGGCAGCTCAGCATCAGGACGAGAAGTCGATGCAGCTGGCGGTGAGCTCGCTCGGACCGAAATGCCTCACGGTGGCATCTGACAAGCAGAGAACTGCGGCCCATTTCGCAGCCATCAACTGCAGAAGCAGCTCCGCACTGCGGTGGATTGTCGGCCAGCTGGGACCCGACTGCCTGCAGCTGAGGGACACCGACGGCAGCCTGGCGCTGCACCTGGCAGCTCGGCATCAGGACGTGGACTCGCTGAGGCTCATCAAGGAGACGCTGGGCATCGCCGCCTTCGGTCTGACGAATCGTAGCGGTCAGACGGTGGCTCACTATGCCGCTGCGAACAGCAAGAAGCAGCAGCTGATGGACTGGCTCCTCAGCGAGGTCGGGCCGCAGTGTCTGGTCCTGCCCGACTCAAATGGCCGAACGGCTGCTGAGATGGCTGGCTACAGCCTGGCAATGGACAGGTGACCCGGCTGGCTACTACCTGGCAATGGACAGGTGACCCGGCTTCGCTTTATCATTTCTGAGTTCTCATTCTGATAATTTGAGTACTACCACAAGTTTTTTTTCAAATAAACAGTTCACAGAGAAACGCTAGGCCGTGACTCCTTCCGCCGTTACGATGTGCCTTGGAATTATTTGCTTTGTGAAAGTGGTTAGCGAAGCCCCAGATGGGTCCCGGGTTCGAATCTGCGCTTGGCCTCAATACACGAGCACTATATGGAAGCCTCTTACAGTGACCCTGGCTCCGGACCTCTGCCTTTCCTTGGCCGTGTGTCGTATGAAAAATCTTGTCCAGGCATCTTACTACTAACAGTAGGAATACCAATTGCCTTTTTTTCGCGCGGAGACCCCCCCCCCGATATTCGCGACAGAACGCAGGCACACGAAAGTCAAGAGCCCGGGCTCACTTTTTGTCGCGCTCCTGCTCAAACAAGAACCAAGTCGCCAGCCCTCCGGACATCGTCGAAATTTTCCATAATTCTGCCAGAAGGTCAGATTTTTCCCATAAGCGCTGTGCAGCCTTGCCAAGCCTCCAAAACGTACAGAATATTAAATAAGCACTTAAGGCTCACTGGTTTTAACAGCATAAAGTAATAACTCATGATTATGACGGCTATCTACATCTACCGATATAGCATTGCTGAAATTATCAGACAGCATAACTGACTTGAAACGAAAACATGGAACTGGAATTTGTTGAATTTGGCTTCTGGCGAGAAATGCAGTTGTTCTGCGCCCCTTCATCAGGAGCGCCCGCCTGCAGCCCAACCTGTTGGGACGCTGCGACCCCCCCCCCCCAGGTCAACCAGTCAGAGCTGCCGTCCGGTGTCCGAGAGAGGGAGGCAATATTTCCCAGAAATCGTTATATGCAACAATATTAATCTACGATTGCTATTGCAAAGTTATTGCGAAGAATTGGAACAGTTGTCAATTGCATTATTCAGAGTGTGATTCACTGCATGCTATTTTCTGTGATTGTATTCAGGATGTTTATGAGGATCTGGAAAAAAAGATCATTTAGACGCATCAGATTATCCAACCAATCATCCGCTATACTCCGAGGAGAATAAAAGTCATTGGAAAGTTGAAAGATTAAATGAATATTTAAGTAATTTCCAGAGCTGTATTCCTGCGCTCAAAGCAGTATGCATTTGAGAGAGTGTGTTGAGATCAAGGGGGTTGATAAAGCAGTACTATTATAAATTTTGAAACGTACGTATGGATTTCAAAGCGATTAAAAGAAGCAATGTAAGTATGATTGTATTTGACGAAAATAGTATAAATTTCGCGATATTTTGAAACAAACAATGAGTTCTTTATATGATAAAATATATTATTTGGATCCGACAGGGTCTCTTCCTCATCAACCAATCCAATCCCATTGATAAAGTCTTCGTTAATTTTTATCGTGCAGTAAAACAGAAC
Source organism: Macrostomum lignano (assembly GCA_002269645.1). Lineage (NCBI taxonomy): Eukaryota > Metazoa > Platyhelminthes > Macrostomidae > Macrostomum > Macrostomum lignano. Next base: position 292,139 of record NIVC01000672.1, read on the forward strand.
AGCAGACGGTCTCTGCAGATGAGATTGTCACCAATGGCGCACTCAGCCCGGAGGGTTGCGGTGCGGCCTGGGTTTGCTGGGCCGATGATCAGGAAGATGACCGCGCTTTGTGCTGCAGGCAACTGGCAAGCGGACCACCTGGTCAGGCCTCTTGCTGAGCTCAGGCGGCAGCTTGAGCCCCAGAAGTGGTATTGCCCTGCTACAGTGAGATCCATCGGGAATTCGGGTATCCTAGGCTTTGGAGATGTCGCTTGCGCGTGACGCCATTGATCTCCCAGGCTGCCCAACTGGTCGACTCTGCCTGATGGGTAGTTTACGCCGGCGGATGATGGTCTCTGAGGAGGCCGGACCTGGTCTGCTAAGCGTGGTGGCAGTTCCAGACCTTGCAAAAAAGTAGAGCTTCGCAGTTAGGACCAGCCGAAATTCTCGCCCACGAAGGCGCTCACCCAGGCCACTCCAAAATTACTGCTATCTTTGTGATGCAGCCCAAGCTCTGAGCTACGAAAATGGGAGTCCAAGGTTCAGGTGGCCTGAGTCTATACTCCTGGAGACCCACCAACCCAGCGGCAGAGCCCACTTGGCCAGTGCTGATCCGCGCTCTTAACAACAAAACAGAACATTTATAGTTTCAAACTGCTTACTCTTTATCCTGCGCCTATTACGGCCTATATCGATAATCAGCAACATTGAAAAGTTGCCACTCTATGCGCCAGTGAGCAATTTCTGTTGGACTATTCTGAAATAAAAGATACGAGAAAACTGATCGGGGTAGCTTTGATCCGTCCAACCCTCGCACACCGCTTCCCCCCCCCCACTTCATTGCTCAACTCAAGTCTTCTGTGATGGCGACTTTTAGATGTTTCTGAGTCTATATCATTGTGATTCTTGAAGAAATCAGTTAATATTGCTGTCGAAATTCTTGTTCTCCGGCCATGTCGGGAGAGATTCCTACAGTATTCGGTATCCTTTGCGGCAAGGTGTACTGCGCTAATTTGGACATTTTCTCCTCATGCATTTTCTAAAAATTCATACGAATTCATTCGTGTTTTCAATGACATTTTGAGATAGATAAATTTCACCTTTTGTTTGCCTGACAAGTTCAAGCAGATGTTCACCTCAGCAAGCTTATATTTATGTGCCTAAAATGTCCCCTAATGCACCAAAGTACCTGTCAACGCCTCGACAACCAGCGCAGAACGTAGACAACACGCGTCTTCGGAGTGAGATCGGCGATTCTTTTTAAAGACTCAATTCTCGATCGCAGAGCCGACCTGCTGGATTTCACACTTCAGCATATGCGACGGCTAGTCGTGTATTTACTGATGTATGCTGGATGTGGAGCCAGTCTGCCGGATCGCCTATTCCATCTGAATCGACTCCAATCGTAAAGTCTCTATCGATATCTCTTGAAGCAGATGCTCCGGTCCAGTCCGCTGCCTCCAATTGTATCGATGAGATCAATCACGACGGGTTGTCCAAGCCGGCTTGAATTGTGTTAAATCTAGCAAGCCATACAGGTACTGCTGTCTCCAACCTCGTGGACGAGCTGATGGAGGATGGTGTCTTCGTGGAAAGCTTTTTTGGTCGCACTATCTCTTCTCAAGCCCACTGAATCAAGGGCGGCGTTGTCAGGTTCTTCTTTAATTCGTTGATTCTATTTTAGGTGGAAGTTTAGTCTCGCTGCTTCCGGTATTCAAATATTTACTGTTAGAAAGAAACGGAAAATTTTGAGAATAAAAAAGCTTTAATATCACAAATAATCTGATTAATTGATAGACAGACACCAATGCGCCATGAACGATGTGAAATATCAAATAGACTTTTTTCCTGAGTTATTGTTTGTCTGAGCTGTATAGCCGTGTGCATTATAACAGAATGTAATGTGATGTAGACAGGAAGAGTGGGCAGGGAGAGGTAGACAGTGCAGTGCAGGTGTCTGCCTTTGCTTCATTTCTTCAGTCATTATGGACATTGCGAGAGATTTCTGATACAAAAGAAACATGCAGTTCAAAATGCACTGAAACCATGCTTGCCATTATACTACTGCTAGTAATATTTAGCAAAAAACAGCTCAAAGATAGCTGAGAAAACATGATGCGACAGTCGGTCTCAATTCCAGGAAATTCGACTGAAACAAACCAATGAACCTGCCGATCGTTGCATGCATGTAGGTAGCGAGGGAGTGTAGGGAGAGAGGGAGTGTAGGTAGCGAGGGAGTGTAGGGAGAGAGGGAGTGTAGGGAGAGAGGGAGTGTAGGTAGCGAGGGAGTGTAGGGAGAGAGGGAGTGTAGGGAGAGAGGGAGTTTAGGGAGAGAGGGAGTGTAGGGAGAGAGGGAGTGTAGGGAGAGAGGGAGTGTAGGGAGACAGGGAGTGTAGGGAGAGAGGGAGTGTAGGGAGAGAGGGAGTGTAGGGAGACAGGGAGTGTAGGGAGAGAGGGAGTGCAGGGAGAGAGGGAGTGTAGGGATAGAGGGACAGACGAAATGAGGCGTTGTGAGAGCGGCTCTGGTTGATGTCGAATCGAGGAATTCGCAGGTCGAAGAGCAAAGAGACTGCGCAGGAAATTTGCACCAAGCTTGACGCTTCTATGCAGCATCCATTTCTCGAGACGGTCAACTCCAAGAGAATGGGATGCGGCTGCTGGTGTCGCTTCTGTCACCACCACAGTTGCCTCAGGTGCTGCTGTCACCAACGCAGTTGCTACAGGTGCTGCTGTCACCACCGCAGTTGCTACAGGTGGTGCTGTCACCACCGCAGATGCTACAGGTGCTGCTGTCACCACCGCAGATGCTACAGGTGCTGCTGTCACCACCGCAGATGCTACAGGTGCTGCTGTCACCACCGCAGTTGCTACAGGTGCTGCTGTCACCACCGCAGTAGTTGCTACAGGTGGTGCTGTCACCACCGCAGTTGCTACAGGTGGTGCTGTCACCACCGCAGATGCTACAGGTGCTGCTGTCACCACCGCAGATGCTACAGGTGCTGCTGTCACCACCGCAGATGCTACAGGTGGTGCTGCTACTACTGAGGCTCCTTTTGCTACTGAAGCGGGTGCCAACGCTGATGAGGATATGATAAGTGAATGAGCAGCATCTATTAGCAATGTCTATAAGCAGGTGGTTATTATAGGCATAGAATTTTTTAATGACTGATTATTTCTTCTTGATAATTGCAGTTTCCTTTGCAATGCCTACCTTACACCAGGCCTGCTCCGTTGGCCTCAGTGTAAAGTGAGTTGCCCCATCACCTCCCTTGTGCCCTCCTCTGTACCGCCCCCTACGTCTCATGCGGGGGGTTAAACCCCGTATGTTGCAGGCTTGGCCTTGCCTGTGTGCAATTACTCTGATTTTTTATTGTTTTCTTTCCCACGGCTTTACCTTCCATTTCTTTTCGAGCTGCTCATTTGAAGCATATTTTGCTTCTATATTTTGATTCGAAGCAAATCTTACCTTTGCTTGAATAATTCTCTTGACCATACGTCGGGTTAGTCGCTCTTTTATGGCCAAGTCTTGTGTTGGAATTGCGTCAAGCTCTTGTAACATTTGCTCGTCAGCTATATGTTTTTGAGCAGAGGGGGTCTTCTGAATTTCCTGCTTCTCTATAACGTTTATCGTGTCGATATCCCGCCCAGTCCATAGGGTTTATAGGAAGACTATCGGGTTGCGGTTGATCCGTTATAGGGTTTAATCTTAATGTTAAATTTGTACCGGGGCCCGTAAAAGAATAACCGGGGAGGTGCAGTGCTCCCCTATGCCTACCGGGTGTGAAAGGAAGTTTTTTGTGAAATATTTGTAAGTGTGGATTGTAAATCAAAGCTGCCAGCTTCAGAAAGCCTTTTCTAGCAGACCACGCGCGCAGTTTAGTACGAGCTGATCCGCTTTCACCGCCGGGGTTTTTAAACCATACGGATCGACAAGAGGCAGGAATGACGGGTCAAGTCTCAGGCCCCATTTATAGTGCAGTGTCTACAGTGCCTATTCTTACATCCTCATAGCATTTTACTGGGCAGTTTCCTGTCTACGTCATTCATGATAAAATAATTGTAATAATTGAGAGATTCAGAAAAGTATGTAAAACTAGATAAGCGTGACAACAGTTATTTACACGGCAGGTTCATTTTCAATTTAGTGTCTAAGGTTACTCATTACTCATCTACTTTGTCTTGTGTTAAAAATGAATAGATAGCTGAATGAAAACTGCAAACACGAGCAGCAAGCAGGGTAGAAAAGAAAAAGGTACTCAGGGTTTCAAAAGAGCAAATTATGCTAATGGTGTGGGCATGCTCACACCAGAAAGATGGGGTTAGTGTATTACTCACTGCCGACAGAGATAGAAAGAAACAAGTGGGGGGGGGTTCTGGTGGGTTTCTTCCGCTCTTTTTTATGATGCTGGGGCAGAAAATGAACTCGCAAGCAGCTACCCTCTTGTGCATCTTCATATAGCTTAGTGATGTGCGCCACTTCATTACTCTTTGTTGAAGATAATAATCAAAGCATTGAAGACACAAAAGACTCGAGCGATTGCGCCGCGGCCAGGCCACAGTCCAAGAAGTAAGACAACCCCATTGGTTGGCGCATGCAATTTGACACGTCGACTTTCAGCATATACAAAAGAGCTGGAGCTGCAGAAAACAGACATTCAATCCGCAAAACAGAAGCGCTATAATGGCTTCTTCTTGCGTCCTATAATAGAGAGTCCGGAGCTCCGAATCTCTGGCGCGCAAGAGAAGATTTGCTTTGCCAGCGAAACTTAATTAGTCAGCTTTTTCACTCGCTCAACTCTCTGTTTATCAGCTAGGATTAAACAGAGCCAGACCACTGCTTGCTAGCGGCCGACTCAGGCAACTGCGTTTTAATTTGAAGAATCTTTCTCTTCTGCAAGAGTAAATTTTCTGCGTAAGTGAATTTGTGTGCTGGAGAGGATTGCCAATTTTGGTATTGTTTGGTTGAGAACCCAGGTTTCATCTAGGGATTTAGCTGGCTTCATCCCCAATGAAAAGACAGGGGATGAGAATGACCCCGGTTATATGAAGAGAGTTAGTAGAGATGCAACTATGGTCTTGCGGCTGCAACCCATGCTGCTAAGAATCCACTGTATTGGTCTGCAGATATTTTTGTAGATATTCTCTTCAATTATTGGCGTCAATCGATTGACTAGCCATTTTGCTGCACGTTTAGGCTGGCCGGAGATGAGCGAAATAAAGCAATTTTGAAGGAGCTGACCATAAAAATATGGAGGTTAAAGTACCTGGTTTGGAGCTGTAGCAGAATACTTGAAGGCCATTGAGAAGGAAATTGATGTTGCCTACACAGCCGATATGTGCAGAGTTGAGCGCACCGACTCAAGACACGACATGTGTAATAAAGAAGGACTTGGATTTGTAATTCGGCTCGGGCTGTTTATAATAGGAACCTGGGGAGACAACTGGGAACATTTTTATTAAAAATTAATTTTTGAGAGGGCGAGGACCCTGTGCTGATGGTTGAAAGTTGTTGGGATCTGCTCTTGGGGAGCGAGTTGAATGAGGCTTGAAGAAAGCGGGTTGAAAATGGATTATGGGAGGATTGAGCAAGTAGCAAGTAAAATTAGTTTGTTGGGAAGCTTTAGAGATAGGAAGGTGTTGTTCTACAAGCCTCCTCATGACAAATACTGCAGGTGCCCGGGCGAGAAGCACCCAGCCGGACTGTGTGACATCTGAGATCAGCCAAAGCAAATCATCTGCCATGAGGAACCGGCGTTTAACCCGCCAAATAATCAACATAGAGTTTCGGACGCACCGCAGCGAAGGCAGGACCGTAGTCATCAAGGGAAATTTCGGAGATCTTGCTGATGAAGAAGGACTCATTCTTCAACAGGTCGAACATACAACCTACCTTTGGCAGGAAAGTATGACGATTCCGCTAGTTGCACACAATGAAAACTGGCGTCTTCAGGGGGATTTGCATCGCAAGCTTAAATTTGGTCTCGCCTTGCGCAGAAATGAGTATGAGAATCAGGATGAGGAAGAAGACAATCAAGGATTAAGAGATTTAGAACTGAGAGTACAAGACGGTCATTCGTTCATCATAGAAGCCGTCTGGAACAGTCCGGTAGTTCGAATCTTTCCTCGCAGAAGTATGGAAATGGTGGAGATTCTATGCCGGGTCACTTTTCAAAACGACGACCCCAACTGCGTACTGGCAGTGCTCGGCAACTGCGCCAAGCTCGGCAACGGCATCGGCTTGAGCCAAAATAAACTTGAAAGAACTGCCACTCAAGACAAATGGGAAAGACGACTAAAATTAGAATTGATGCCTGAAGATTCTCGGCTCAAGGTCCCAAATGGTCCTGAATTGGAGGAACTTCGTCTAAGGATTGCAAAAATTAATGCCCCAGACCAAGTCGAAAACGGAGGGGAGTTCTCTGTAGCCATATTAAGTGGAACAGAGCAGAAAAAGTTCGACTTGGAGTGCGAATTCGATGGAAATCATTGGCTCTGCCCTACGATGACCTTGGATAAAACGCCCCGTGAGCCAATCATGGATCTGCTGGCCAATTCCGTTTATCAGCATCTGCCGCATCTGCCTCTAAGAGGCAATGCAGAACACGATGTGCGGGGCGACGCTGAAAAGTTCGCAAAATACCTTGTGCCGATCATCAACTTACGAGCCGTAAAGGGCAGCTACAATGACAATACAAAAAAAACAAGCGGAGATCCTCCTCAGTTTCACGACATCTGGGGACCAAGGCCTGGGGATGAGGAACGATTCGACGTGAATAATAGTAGTACTCGTAAGATTGTTCGCAGTGCAATTCAATACGCACAGGAGAGACAAAGAAGAGGCCTGAAAAAGAACAAACAAGCCGTATGCCATAGACTCACTATCAAATATCATGCTCGAGAAAATGATGTTGTGGACATTTTGAATAGAATTAATCAACAAGATCTAGGTGCCATTCCGCAACAGGACATGCCAAACATACAGTACAAAAATGTCCTAATGAGCCTTGCTAAAAGAGTTTGCCGCCCTGAGATCAATGCGCACTGGCTCAGTCTGTTTCGGCACTCCGCCGCCATCGTCCGCGGTCGCATGGAGGCCGCGCTGGTCAGCAAGGAGTGCGACGTGATGCACAGCGACTGGTACAGTTGCTGGAAGGTGCACATGGAGGTGGCTGCCTGCTGGTTCGTTTTCATGATGGCTGCCTGGTGGCGGCTCGACAGGGGTGCTGGGAAAAACAACAGAAACTTCAAAGAATCGCTCACGGAACCTGGCAACGAAGTCGAACGCGTACCAAATTTTTACCGATGGGGTCCCGTTGAAAATGAGGGTTGATACGAGCGTTTTGGCTGTCTGGTGGAGCCTCGGCAAGGGTGCTGGGCTTAAAAACGAAAACTTCAAACAATCGCTGAAGGAACCTGGTGACGAAGTCGAACCAAGTTTTTACCGATGGGTTTGAGAACAGTCTCGGATTATAAAAAACAAAAACCATTCTTTAGCAAGAGTTTAATTGACAGCGCCACTGTTTATTGCTTCTGTTATCCCATCAGCGCCACTGTTTATTGCTTCTGTTATCCCATCAGCATCACTGTTTATTGCTTCTGTTATCCCATCAGTGCCACTGTTTATTGCTTCTGTTATCCCATCAGTGCCACTGTTTATTGCTTCTGTTATCCCATCAGTGCCACTGTTTATTGCTTCTGTTATCCCATCACTGCCACTGTTTATTGCTTCTGTTATCCCATCACTGCCACTGTTTATTGCTTCTGTTATCCCATCAGCATCACTGTTTATTGCTTTTGTTATCCCATCAGTGCCACTGTTTATTGCTTCTGTTATCCCATCAGCATCACTGTTTATTTCTTCTGTTATCCCATCAGTGCCACTGTTTATTGCTTCTGTTATCCCATCAGTGCCACTGTTTATTGCTTCTGATATCCCATCAGCGCCACTGTTTATTGCTTCTGTTATCCCATCAGCATCACTGTTTATTGCTTCTGTTATCCCATCACTGCCACTGTTTATTGCTTCTGTTATCCCATCAGCATCACTGTTTATTGCTTCTGTTATCCCATCAGCGCCACTGTTTATTGCTTCTGTTATCCCCTCACTGCCACTGTTTATTGCTTCTGTTATCCCATCACTGCCACTGTTTATTGCTTCTGTTATCCCATCACTGCCACTGTTTATTGCTTCTGTTATCCCATCACTGCCACTGTTTATTGCTTCTGTTATCCCCTCACTGCCACTGTTTATTGCTTCTGTTATCCCATCAGCGCCACTGTTTATTGCTTCTGTTATCCCATCAGCGCCACTGTTTATTGCTTCTGTTATCCCATCAGCGCCACTGTTTATTGCTTCTGTTATCCCATCAGTGCCACTGTTTATTGCTTCTGTTATCCCATCAGCGCCACTGTTTATTGCTTCTGTTATCCCATCACTGCCACTGTTTATTGCTTCTGTTATCCCATCACTGCCACTGTTTATTGCTTCTGTTATCCCCTCACTGCCACTGTTTATTGCTTCTGTTATCCCATCACTGCCACTGTTTATTGCTTCTGTTATCCCCTCACTGCCACTGTTTATTGCTTCTGTTATCCCCTCACTGCCACTGTTTATTGCTTCTGTTATCCCATCAGCGCCACTGTTTATTGCTTCTGTTATCCCATCAGCGCCACTGTTTATTGCTTCTGTTATCCCCTCACTGCCACTGTTTATTGCTTCTGTTATCCCCTCACTGCCACTGTTTATTGCTTCTGTTATCCCATCAGCGCCACTGTTTATTGCTTCTGTTATCCCATCAGCGCCACTGTTTATTGCTTCTGTTATCCCATCACTGCCACTGTTTATTGCTTCTGTTATCCCATCAGTGCCACTGTTTATTGCTTCTGTTATCCCCTCACTGCCACAGTTTATTGCTTCTGTTATCCCATCACTGCCACTGTTTATTGCTTCTGTTATCCCATCAGTGCCACTGTTTATTGCTTCTGTTATCCCATCAGCATCACTGTTTATTGCTTCTGTTATCCCATCAGTGCCACTGTTTATTGCTTCTGTTATCCCATCACTGCCACTGTTTATTGCTTCTGTTATCCCCTCACTGCCACTGTTTATTGCTTCTGTTATCCCATCACTGCCACTGTTTATTGCTTCTGTTATCCCCTCACTGCCACTGTTTATTGCTTCTGTTATCCCCTCACTGCCACAGTTTATTGCTTCTGTTATCCCATCAGCGCCACTGTTTATTGCTTCTGTTATCCCATCAGCGCCACTGTTTATTGCTTCTGTTATCCCATCAGTGCCACTGTTTATTGCTTCTGTTATCCCATCAGCATCACTGTTTATTGCTTCTGTTATCCCATCAGTGCCACTGTTTATTGCTTCTGTTATCCCCTCACTGCCACTGTTTATTGCTTCTGTTATCCCATCAGCGCCACTGTTTATTGCTTCTGTTATCCCATCAGTGCCACTGTTTATTGCTTCTGTTATCCCATCAGTGCCACTGTTTATTGCTTCTGTTATCCCATCAGTGCCACTGTTTATTGCTTCTGTTATCCCCTCACTGCCACTGTTTATTGCTTCTGTTATCCCATCAGCGCCACTGTTTATTGCTTCTGTTATCCCATCAGTGCCACTGTTTATTGCTTCTGTTATCCCATCAGCATCACTGTTTATTGCTTCTGTTATATCATCAGTGCCACTGTTTATTGCTTCTGTTATCCCCTCACTGCCACTGTTTATTGCTTCTGTTATCCCATCAGTGCCACTGTTTATTGCTTCTGTTATCCCCTCACTGCCACTGTTTATTGCTTCTGTTATCCCATCAGTGCCACTGTTTATTGCTTCTGTTATCCCATCAGCATCACTGTTTATTGCTTCTGTTATATCATCAGTGCCACTGTTTATTGCTTCTGTTATCCCCTCACTGCCACTGTTTATTGCTTCTGTTATCCCATCAGTGCCACTGTTTATTGCTTCTGTTATCCCATCAGTGCCACTGTTTATTGCTTCTGTTATCCCATCAGTGCCACTGTTTATTGCTTCTGTTATCCCATCAGTGCCACTGTTTATTGCTTCTGTTATCCCATCAGTGCCACTGTTTATTGCTTCTGTTATCCCATCAGTGCCACTGTTTATTGCTTCTGTTATCCCATCAGTGCCACTGTTTATTGCTTCTGTTATCCCATCAGTGCCACTGTTTATTGCTTCTGTTATCCCCTCAGTGCCACTGTTTATTGCTGAACCTTCGTCCCGGAAAAAAGGGAATTTTGGAAATAAGCGGAAGGAAGATGGCGGGCTTTTTGAGCCGAATTTCTATAGATGGCAAAAAATTAGTGCTCATGAGGTAAATTTCTTGATCTCGTATATAATACTGATGCTGGCACAGTGGTAATTCAGTATCCCCTGATGCTGACCCCATTGCGTTATTCAATATCCCATGAGTCTGATGCTGATTCCACTGACTCATTCAGCATCCCGTGATGAGATGCAGCTAACCACTTGGATAGAACAAACTGATCCATCCAACCCTAACAAAGGATAACAGATCCCACCATACATCAGATCGAGATATCAGTTCGCTCTAACATGAGAATCCTGAAACCAGCTTTAATTAATCAAACTCTTACCTGGAACACCCCTTTATACTCTCTGGCAGTAAACATCTCTGAGATTGCGCATATCAAGTAAACGGATTGAAAGCAAGCATCTCGTGATTGCGTCATCAGGAAATATTCGTGGAATTCGCCAGCCTTGGTTATTTGGCTCTCCCACTGATAACAGAAGCTCATTCCAGAGCCATAGTAGTAGAAGTCTAGAAGACTAAGAACACCCCAAAAATAAAATAGTTTACTTCACCGTGATGAGGGAAGGAGCCCCTATTTGAGTTGTAGCGTCAAAAATCTCATATATTATACTAGGGCTCTGATGCGGCCCACGAAGCCTTTCTATCCGGCCTTTTGAAACTTCACAATAGCAATCCGGCCCGCTCAGGGTCACAAGGTCTGTCTCTTCTCAGCTCTCTCTCCTCTCTTCTCTCGTCTCCCTTCTCCTCTATCATCTCCCTCTCCTCTCTCATCTCCCCTCTCCTCTCTCATCTCCCCTCTCCTCTCTCATCTCCCCTCTCCTCTCTCATCTCCCCTCTCCTCTCTCATCTCCCCTCTCCTCTCTCATCTCCCCTCTCATCTCTCATCTCCCCTCTCCTCTCTCATCTCCCCTCTCTCCCCTCCTCTCCTCTCTATCCTCTCTCTCCCCTCCTCCCCAGCCCTGACCCCGGTTGGTTGCTGTGGGCTTTGGGCAAAGTAAAATTGAATATTTATAGTAGTTATTGCAAGCATACGGAGCAGTGGGACCTGACATTCTGAGGACTGGGACAGGGACCTGAAATTCTGAGGACTGGAACAGGGACCTGAAATTCTGAGGACTGGAACAGGGACCTGACATTCTGAGGACTGGAACAGGGACCTGACATTCTGAGGACTGGGACAGGGACCTGACATTCTGAGGACTGGGACAGGGACCTGACATTCTGAGGACTGGGACAGGGACCTGAAATTCTGAGGACTGGAACAGGGACCTGAAATTCTGAGGACTGGAACAGGGACCTGACATTCTGAGGACTGGAACAGGGACCTGACATTCTGAGGACTGGAACAGGGACCTGACATTCTGAGGACTGGAACAGGGACTTGAAATTCTAAGGACTGGAACAGGGACCTGCCATTCTGAGGACTGGGACATTATAATACGAGGGTCGGCAAACTCCGGCCCGCGGGCCTCTCTATTCGGCCATCGGCTCATTTGAAACGTCGCAATTGCAATCTGGCTGCTCTCTCCCCCTCTCTCCTCCTCTCCCCTCGCTCCTCTTCTCTCCCCTGTCCTCCCTCCTTTGTCGCCCTTCTCTTCTTATCTTATCTTTTCTTACTAGAGGGCCCGTCCCGCTGGCCCTCGCCATGCTGCCCCGGCCGACCGAGCAATCGCGCCGTGGCCAGGCCCGCACTGCCACTCTAGCAGACTGCCTCATCGCTGACCTGCAGGCGCTGCTGCTGCCTGCCCCTCCCGCCTGTTCTGCGAGCGCGTGCGCGCAAGGGGCCTCCCCTCTGCGTCTTTCTTATCTTCTCTCATCCAATTCTCTCCTCTCCTCTCTATCTCTCATCTTTTATTCCGTCTCCATTCCTCTCATCTGGCCGTCAGCCGTGAGCTGGATTCTTCCTCTGGCCCGTGAGGTTAAAAATTTCCGACCCCTGCTCTAAGCACTGGATTCGTTGCATTCGTGCAAGTTGTTTAACTAAGCTTAACTGAGAATGGCTTGCACTCAATTATCCTGGGTGGCCATCCCAGTTACTACAGCATGTGCCTGCAGCCAATGGCACAGCAGGCGCTGTGAGACGCAACTGTGAGGGCTTTAAAATGACAGCACAGCAGCTGGTCTGCCAGTCTGCGGCAGAGTTTGTAATGGAATTTCTATCGCATTTTGCGGTGCAAACAGACTGCCTCACGGAGCAGGCAGCAAGGACTACTCAACAACTTTTAGCCGCAATCTTCAAGGGCCTCCCCAATCGCAATCAAAAAGCAGTTTTTGCAACTCTTTCCCCCAGCTCCAGCCTGCGGCAGGCGACTGCCGATCAGCTGCAGTAGCAGAGCGGCTGGCTTTTGGCCACACAGCCTGGCCTCTCTATCCGTGATGAAGCTGTGCCTGTCCATGACCTACAAGGCCATCCAGGACATTCGCATGGCCTCTCTATCCGTGATGAAGCTGCGGGGAGCGGCAGCGCCTTCTGTCCTCTGCCGTTTAGTGCGTTGCGTCAGCCTGCACCCGCTGACGTAACCTATGCAGCCCCGCACCCCCTGTTGCTACAGATGGATTCCCACCATTTTCTATTGGACAAAGTCACCACAGCTTTGCTTTGATCTTTCTGAAAATATTTTAGTTGTCTGTAAAATATACTTCACACTTCCACTATTCTGAAGCAACTTGTGTCTGTCAGTTAGTTAGTTAGTTATTTAGTTAGTTAGTTAGTTAGTTAGTTAGTTAGTTAGCTAGTTAGTTAGTTAGTTAGTTAGTTAGTTAGTTAGTTAGTTAGTTAGTTAGTTAGTTAGTTAGTCAGTCAGTTAGTTAGTCAGTTAGTTAGTTAGTTAGTTAGTAAGTTAGTTAGTCAGTTAGTTAGTTAGTTAGTTAGTTAGTTAGTTAGTTAGTTAGTTATTTAGTTAGTTAGTTAGTTAGTTATTTAGTTAGTTAGTTAGTTAGTTAGTTAGTTAGTTAGTTAGTTATTTAGTTAGTTAGTTAGTTAGTTAGTTAGTTAGTTAGTTAGTTAGTTAGTCAGTCAGTTAGTTAGTCAGTTAGTTAGTTAGTTAGTTAGTAAGTTAGTTAGTCAGTTAGTTAGTTAGTTAGTTAGTTAGTTAGTTAGTTAGTTAGTTATTTAGTTAGTTAGTTAGTTAGTTATTTAGTTAGTTAGTTAGTTAGTTAGTTAGTTAGTTAGTTATTTAGTTAGTTAGTTAGTTAGTTAGTTAGTTAGTTAGTTAGTTAGTTAGTTAGTTAGTTAGTTAGTCAGTTAGTTAGTTAGTTAGTTAGTTAGTTAGTTAGTTAGTTAGTTAGTTAGTTAGTTAGTTAGTTAGTTAGTTAGTTAGTTAGTTAGTTAGTTAGTTAGTTAGTTAGTTAGTTAGTTAGTTAGTTAGTTAGTTAGTTAGTTAGTTAGTTAGTTAGTTAGTCAGTTAGTTAGTTAGTTAGTTAGTTAGTTAGTTAGTTAGTTAGTTAGTTAGTTAGTTAGTTAGTTAGTTAGTTAGTTAGTTAGTTAGTTAGTTAGTTAGTTAGTTAGTTAGTTAGTTAGTTAGTTAGTTAGTTAGTTAGTTAGTTAGTTAGTTAGTTAGTTAGTTAGTTAGTTAGTTAGTTAGTTAGTTAGTTAGTTAGTTAGTTAGTTAGTTAGTTAGTTAGTTAGTTAGTTAGTTAGTTAGTTAGTTAGTTAGTTAGTTAGTTAGTTAGTTAGTTAGTTAGTTAGTTAGTTAGTTAGTTAGTTAGTTAGTTAGTTAGTTAGTTAGTTAGTTAGTTAGTTAGTTAGTTAGTTAGTTAGTTAGTTAGTTAGTTAGTTAGTTAGTTAGTTAGTTAGTTAGTTAGTTAGTTAGTTAGTTAGTTAGTTAGTTAGTTAGTTAGTTAGTTAGTTAGTTAGTTAGTTAGTTAGTTAGTTAGTTAGTTAGTTAGTTAGTTAGTTATAGTTAGTTAGTTAGTTAGTTAGTTAGTTAGTTAGTCAGTCAGTTAGTTAGTTAGCTAGTTAGTTAGTTAGTTAGTTAGTTAGTTAGTTAGTTAGTTAGTTAGTTAGTTAGTTAGTTAGGTAGTTAGTTAGTTAGTTAGTTAGTTAGTTAGTTAGTTAGTTAGTTAGTTAGTTAGTTAGTTAGTTAGTTAGTTAGTTAGTTAGTTAGTTAGTTAGTTAGTTAGTTAGTTAGTTAGTTAGTTATTCAGTATGTTAGTCAGTTAGTTAGCTATTAAATTTACACCGGTCTTAACCTGCAGATTGGGACTGGTTTGAAGTGTCTGGTTGGTCTACTCTGTCTTTCGTCACCGAATGAAGAGTTTCTCACGGTAGCTGTTGCAGTTGGTCATTAGGACAGCAGTACAAATTATAGTGCCTTAAATCTCGGAGTTTTTCTCCATCTGCCGAGCCGTGCCATTTTTTATTATCGAGCTGAAACTTCGGCACAGCCAATGCACGCACTCAGCAGAGAAACGCAGCTACCCGAGAACAATGAGAGACTCACGGCCTCTCCTAAGCCTGTTGTACGCGCATGGGGTCTCCCCTCTGGATATCTTTCTGTCCGGAACTCCGAGTCTCTGGCGCGAGAGAAAATTTGCTCAGTCAAGCGATGCTATTTAACTCACTCACTCTGTTTATCAACTAGGATTGGACAGACCAGCCCACTGCTTGCGAGCGACCGACTCAGACAGCTGCGCCTCAATCTGAACAGAATCTTTTACGTCTGCATTTTCTGCGTAAGTGCATTTGTGTGCTGGCAACAGCCAACTCTGGCAGTGTTTGGTTGAGAACCCAGATTTCATCAGGGGATCTGGTTGGCTTAATCCCCAATGGAAAGACAGGGGATGAGAATGACCCGGTTATTCACTCACTGTGATACGGAGATTCACTCACTGTGATACGGAGATTCACTCACTGTGATATGGAGATTCACTCACTGTGATATGGATATTTACTCACTGTGATATGGATATTTACTCACTGTGATACGGAAATTCACTCACTGTGATATGGAGATTCACTCACTGTGATATGGAGATTCACTCACTGTGATATGGAGATTCACTCACTGTGATATGGATATTTACTCACTGTGATATGGAGATTCACTCACTGTGATATGGAGATTCACTCACTGTGATATGGATATTTACTCACTGTGATACGGAAATTCACTCACTGTGATATGGAGATTCACTCACTGTGATATGGAGATTCACTCACTGTGATACGGAGATTCACTCACTGTGATATGGATATTTACTCACTGTGATATGGAGATTCACTCACTGTGATACGGAGATTCACTCACTGTGATATGGAGATTCACTCACTGTGATACGGAAATTCACTCACTGTGATACGGAGATTCACTCACTGTGATACGGAAATTCACTCACTGTGATATGGAGATTCACTCACTGTGATACGGAAATTCACTCACTGTGATACGGAGATTCACTCACTGTGATACGGAAATTCACTCACTGTGATACGGAGATTCACTCACTGTGATACGGAAATTCACTCACTGTGATATGGAGATTCACTCACTGTGATATGGAGATTCACTCACTGTGATATGGAAATTCACTCACTGTGATATGGAGATTCACTCACTGTGATATGGAGATTCACTCACTGTGATATGGAGATTCATTCACTGTGATATGGAAATTCATTCACTGTGATATGGAGATTCACTCACTGTGATATGGAGATTCACTCACTGTGATATGGAGATTCACTCACTGTGATATGGAGATTCATTCACTGTGATATGGAGATTCACTTGCTGTGAGAACTCATTTGCTCTTTCAGCTCAGCTCAGCGCTAATTGGCTGCTCACTCGGCACTCTTCTCTCAGCAGGGACTCTGAGCAGCCGCTCACCCGAGCCGCCCCAGGAGAGCAGAGAAGCTCGGATTCAATCTGAGCTAGACTAGACTAGCACGCAGTCGGAATCGTCACTGTCGACATGACCGACATGGGAACCGAAAATGCAGAGACAGTCGGAGTTTCAATCAGCTTCAACTGCAGCGCTGCAGCCGGTGAGCGAATTGCATTGGCTGGAAACTGCCCAGAGCTCGGCAATAATCGGGTGATCCAGCAGGGGCATCTGAGAAACTTGAGAGACAGCATCTGGCAGAAAAAGGTCACCATCAACATGATAGAGACGGACGGTAATTTTAAAGTTCCGGACGGAGCGACTTTGACGGATCTTTCATTCAAGCTGAAGAAGACTGATGGCACCGAGTTGCTTCCCGAAGACACAGAGCATTCTCTGAAGCTCAATTCGAACCTTGGCCGCTGGTTCGAAGTCGAGATCGTCAGAGGCGTCGAGCACCAGCTGAGTCCAGTAGGCATGGAGCGCCATTTTAAGCGGCTCCCCGACATCAGTAAAGTTGAAGACGTCAAAGACCTGATTGAGAAATTCGAATGGAAACGGAAAACTGAGCCGTGGCTCGAGACGGTGTACCTGGTTGCTTTGTCGTGTCTGCACACGCATCCTGATATGGCGGATCTGCCTCAAGCTCTGGAGCTTATTGGTGAAGCTGAGCAGCTCGAGGGTTCCCCAGATCGGGTGAGCGCAAAGTACCTCATCAATACAGCGCGGCTGAAGCTGCGATCTCTTCAGTCCTGCGACGGCTTCCCCAAGGATTGGCAAAGAGATGTGGAAGAGTTGGAGAGTCTGTGGAATCCAGCAGATGATGATGATTCCTCAGATGATTCCTCGGCATCTCGGCAGCTCAGCTCGGTGGGCTGGATTCTGCTGCGCTGCGGCTTCGGGAAACTGACTGAGGCTGAAGAGTATTTCACCGAAGCATCTGAAAAGGATTCAAGCAATTTTTACGGGCTGTTTGGACTCGCCGTCACAAAGTCTCGAATTCGCAGGAGCAGAGACAACAGATGCGCCGCCGAAAAAGAAGAGCTGGATTTGTGGAAAGAAGCCGAAAAGATTTGCAGAGAGAGTCACAGGGACACTCTGCCTTTGCTTCTTGCCAGCTATGCTGAGGCAACTCTGAATTCTGACGGCCCAAGAGCCAAGGATTTGATAGCGGAGGCCTATGAGGATCTTAAAAACGAGCAGGAGAACAACTTATCAGCCCCAAAATGCCTCTCCGTGCTCGTGATTGTTTTGAGTGTGTGCAGAAAACTGTGCAAAAAATTGAAAGGGGAGGATAGAATGAAAACAGTAGAGATTTCAGCAAAGGTGTTTCGGCTCGCGTCAGAGCTTCTACAACAGAGTGGCTCTGACAAATGGTATGAAAGCCCCGACTTGCACCATCAAATGGCGCTTTACTTGTTGAAGCAAGAAAGAAATATCAAGGAAGCTCGAGAGCACTTTAAAAAAGCTGATCTCGACAACAACATTTGGGTGGCCAAATCGCTCATTGATTTGGATCAGAATCAAAGAGACTTAGATAAAGGCCAAGAGCGCAAATCAAAATATGATCACATCAAATGGATCTGCCAGCGCTACGATTCTCTCTGCCTAAGACCCAGAAGGGAAGCCCATAAAGCACACGTTGTGGCAGAGAAGGGCTATTTCCTGGCAGTTAATGGTCGCCTAGCTGAAGGTGCGCAGTGCATCGCATGGGCGCTGAATGAGTACGCTGGAGATGAGCCTCCCAATTGGCACAGTTGTGTCAGTGAGTATCAGAAAAATAAATTGAAAAAAAGCTGGCCCATAGCGAAAACGATGATGCAAGATTTATTCTTTCCTTCATCGATGAAAGGGACTCTGCTGCCGCCGTGAGAGAATGCTGCAGTGAAATCAAAGCGCAGCCAAATATTCATATTTCATTTGCGCGGCTCAGTGATCTGCTTAACAATTCAAAGCTGTTCCTTGAATTTCTGCGAGCTGTGGATGCCAAATTCCCTGCCGATTCCGTCCGGACTGCGCTAGAAAGTCAGCGGGACAGCTGGGCGACTGCAGCAATGCTCAAGTTCTATCGGGAATATCCAGAGAGTGACACTTTTACGGAGGACGAGCTCAGATATCTGCTGTCAAATCCTAAGCAAGTGCAGTTGAAAAGATTTATAAAACAACTCAACGGCAAGTTCAGGGCTACTTCCGTCTTGGCTGCGCTAAACCAGTGTCCAAAATGGGCGACTGCTGCTAAAGGAAAACTCCGTCAAAAATATCAGAATGCTGATCTTAAAATTGACGAACTTAAAGATCTGCTTTCAGCTTCAGATGAAAATATGTTAGCTAAATTTATAGCACAGATCGATAACAGAGGTATTCCTGCAAAAAATGTTATTGCTGAACTTCGTGAACAGCGGAAGAAACTGATTGAGGACTTACTTGCTGCCACAACAAATTTTCCGCATCAGTTGTGGACTGAGCTTCAAGGAGTTCTGCATCTGGAGTTAGAGCAGTTCGATGCTGCAAAGGAGAAGTTCGAGCTGCTTGATTCGAAACTGCCGCACAGACGCGAGCTGATTGCCGACTCCATCATGAGCAAGCTGGAGCATCCTGAGACTCAATCTGAAGCCAAACGCGATGGTCTACTCGAGTGTCTCAGGCTGAAGTGCAAAGATGCTGGCCAGCAAGTTTTGGAGTTTCTTCAGGGCCTGAGGAACGATCCTAAACTTCACCACAGGAATCAGTATGAGCTGGTTGCTCGGCTGCTGAACCTGCGGAAAAGCTCAACGTCCTTCTTCATCAAGAAAAGGTTGCTGTACAAAAAATTACAGAGTTCAGATGAGGAATTCGATCTAGCGATGCAGGACAGCTACGAAAAGGCAGTAAATGAAGCGGAAGTTAAATTCCGGGACGTTTGCCAGAAGGTAAAAGAGGAGTTCGATCTGAACCCGTATCCACGTCAAGCACTGCTCTCGGCCACTCGGAACCATCTCATAGCCGATCGCCAGCAAGAGAAGAAGTTCCTCAAGCAGACACTGGAGAACTCGCACAGGGCCCTGGACCACGCTTGGAAAAATTTCATTTATTCAGCTAAAAAATGTAGGCTTCCACGATATTTTCCTTTCGCTTACAAAAGAAGACAAGATGCTGATACTGGTGCTTTTATTAAGCCAAGAGACCAATTAAAACATTATAATCGAAATCCAAGCGAGCTCACAATTGAAAAAGTGACAGAATATTTTGAAAACAATTTTGAATCGACCGTCAATATGGACCAGAAATTAATCGACTATTTTGTACGAAGAGAATTTAATATCCTAACAGAAGAGGGAGCGTGGATCATCCAATGGGTCAGTTCAGTGAATGAGGAGAAGCACAGGCTGCAAGTTAATATTGACGAACTTGAGCGAAGCGTGAACGAATTGCTTACTGCGACTGAAGCTCCGAAGAGTGTCTACGAACTGGCGCACAAAGCGACCGAGTTCGTTGAAGAGACCCGCCTAGTACTGCACCGGGAAAATGAGAATAGCGATGGAAGAAATCCCAACGGCTCACCAGGCGGAGGCGCTGGCCGCAGGCGCCGTGGAGGGAGTCACTCCATCCTACGAGGCGAAGACGCTGGCGAAAGTGACCTTGAAGGGAGTCATTTCGACCCACGAGGCGGAGGCGCTGACGGCAGAGGCCGTGGAGGGAGTCACTTCGACCCACGAGGCGGAGGCGCTGGTGCCAGAGGGAGTCACTCCGTCCCACGAGGCGGAGGCGCTGGCGGCAGAGGCCGTGGAGGGAGTCACTTCGACCCACGAGGCGGAGGCGCTGGCGGCAGAGGCCGTGGAGGGAGTCAATTTGACCCACGAGGCGGAGGCGCTGGCGGCAGAGGCCGTGGAGGGAGTCACTTCGACCCACGAGGCGGAGGCGCTGGCGGCAGAGGCCGTGGAGGGAGTCACTCCGTCCTACAAAGCGTAGGCGCTGGCGGCAGAGGCCGTGGAGGGAGTCACTTCGACCCACGAGGCGGAGGCGCTGGTGCCAGAGGGAGTCACTCCGTCCCACGAGGCGGAGGCGCTGGCGGCAGAGGCCGTGGAGGGAGTCAATTTGACCCACGAGGCGGAGGCGCTGGCGGCAGAGGCCGTGGAGGGAGTCACTTTGACCCACGAGGCGGAGGCGCTGGCGGCAGAGGCCGTGGAGGGAGTCACTCCGTCCTACAAAGCGTAGGCGCTGGCGGCAGAGGCCGTGGAGGGAGTCACTTTGACCCACGAGGCGGAGGCGCTGGCGGCAGAGGCCGTGGAGGGAGTCAATTTGACCCACGAGGCGGAGGCGCTGGCGGCAGAGGCCGTGGAGGGAGTCAATTCGACCCACGAGGCGGAGGCGCTGGCGGCAGAGGCCGTGGAGGGAGTCACTCCATCCTACAAAGCGTAGGCGCTGGCGGCAGAGGCCGTGGAGGGAGTCACTCCATCCTACAAAGCGTAGGCGCTGGCGGCAGAGGCCGTGGAGGGAGTCACTCCGTCCCACGAGGCGGAGGCGCTGGCGCCAGAGGGAGTCACTCCGTCCCACGAGGCGGAGGCGCTGGCGGCAGAGGCCGTGGAGGGAGTCACTTCGACCCACGAGGCGGAGGCGCTGGCGGCAGAGGCCGTGGAGGGAGTCACTCCATCCTACAAAGCGTAGGCGCTGGCGGCAGAGGCCGTGGAGGGAGTCACTCCATCCTACAAAGCGTAGGCGCTGGCGGCAGAGGCCGTGGAGGGAGTCACTCCGTCCCACGAGGCAGAGGCGCTGGCGCCAGAGGGAGTCACTCCGTCCCACGAGGCGGAGGCGCTGGCGGCAGAGGCCGTGGAGGGAGTCACTTCGACCAACGAGGCGGAGGCGCTGGCGGCAGAGGCCGTGGAGGGAATCACTCCATCCTACGAGGCGGAGGCGCTGGCGACAGTGGCCGTGGAGGGAGTCACTCCGTCCCACGAGGCGGAGGCGCTGGCGACAGTGGCCGTGGAGGGAGTCACTCCGTCCCACGAGGCGGAGGCGCTGGCGACAGTGGCCGTGGAGGGAGTCACTCCGTCCCACGAGGCGGAGGCGCTGGCGACAGTGGCCGTGGAGGGAGTCACTCCGTCCCACGAGGCGGAGGCGCTGGCGACAGTGGCCGTGGAGGGAGTCACTCCGTCCCACGAGGCGGAGGCGCTGGCGACAGTGGCCGTGGAGGGAGTCACTCCGTCCCACGAGGCGGAGGCGCTGGCGACAGTGGCCGTGGAAGAGAATCCCAACGCCCACATTCCCGGAGGCCGTAATTATTTACTCCAAATGCTGAATTCAGTATCTCTCTAATAACTAAAAGAGATGCATGCATATTAAAATCTCTGTTATTCCATATCCCATGGGTCTGATGCTGATTCCACTGACCCATTCAGCATCTCATGATGAGCTGTAGCTAACCACTTGGATAGAACAAATTGATCCATCAAACCCTAACAAAGGATAACAGATCCCCATCAGATCGAGCTATCAGTTCGCCCTAAATTGAGAATCCTGAAACCAGTTTTAATTAATCGTAATCGAAGCTCTTACCTGGAACACCCCTTTATATTCTCTGGAAGTGAACATCTCTGAGATTGCGCACACCAAATACAACGGATTGAAAGCAAACATCTCGTGATTGCGTCATCAGGAAAAGTTATTCGAATCCACCGGCCTTGGTTATTTGGCTCTCACACTGATAATAGAAGGTGATTCCAGAGCCATAGTAGCGTCGTATAAAAAATCTCTGTAAAAAGAGACTACTGACAGTAGGAATGCCAATTGCCATTGTTTCCCCTGATATTCGCTATAGAACGGCGAAGCAACGCAGGCACACGAAAGTCAAGAGCGCGGGCTAACTTTTTTGCGCTCATTCTCAAACAAGAACCAATTGTCGCCAGCCCTCTGGACATCGTTGAAATTCTCCATAATTCTGCCAGAAGGTTGATTTTTTCCATAAGCTCTGTGCAGCCTTGCAAAGCCTCCCAAACGTACAGAATGTTAAACTAACTGGCACTCACTGGTATCAACAGCGTAAAGTAATAATTAATTATTATGACGGCTACCTATATGTATGAGGTGTTTTCAAAAAGTAACGAAAATTCTGCTACAAAAACTTTCAGAACAAAAAAATGCAAATTCAGTCAACTGCAGCCTTCAAAGAAATTTGCTGCCACTTTCAACACATCGCCTTAATCGCTGGTGCCAGCTCCTGAAGCAGCCCTGGGAGACCTCCTTTATGACGCCTCCCAGCACCCCTGTCACAATCTCCTTGATGGCGCCCAAGGCTTCAAATCTGGATCCTTTGAGACCTGTCACAATCTCCTTGATGGCGCCCAAGGCTTCGAATCTGGATCCTTTGAGACCTGTCACAATCTCCTTGATGGCGTCCAAGGCTTCGAATCTGGATCCTTTGAGACCTGTCACAATCTCCTTGATGGCGCCCAAGGCTTCGAATCTGGATCCTTTGAGACCTGTCACAATCTCCTTGATGGCGTCCAAGGCTTCGAATCTGGATCCTTTGAGACCTGTCACAATCTCCTTGATGGCGTCCAAGGCTTCGAATCTGGATCCTTTGAGACCTGTCACAATCTCCTTGATGGCGTCCAAGGCTTCGAATCTGGATCCTTTGAGACCTGTCACAATCTCCTTGATGGCGTCCAAGGCTTCGAATCTGGATCCTTTGAGACCTGTCACAATCTCCTTGATGGCGTCCAAGGCTTCAAATCTGGATCCTTTGAGACCTGTCACAATCTCCTTGATGGCGTCCAAGGCTTCGAATCTGGATCCTTTGAGACCTGTCACAATCTCCCTGATGGCGTCCAAGGCTTCGAATCTGGATCCTTTGAGACCTGTCACAATCTCCTTGATGGCGTCCAAGGCTTCGAATCTGGATCCTTTGAAACCTGTCACAATCTCCTTGATGGCGTCCAAGGCTTCGAATCTGGAACCTTTGAGGACCTGGTTCACCTTAAGAAAGAGTCGGAAATCACACGGCGTCATATCCGGTGAATAAGGTGGGTGGCTCAACTCTGCGACCGTCTTTTGGACCAAAACTGTCTCGATGTCTCGATGTCCAATCGCAGCTGTTTCTGATCGTCAGTGAGGAACTTCGGCACCGTCTTTGACGCTCTCCCGCCCATCCCGGAATCGCTGGTGCCACTCATGCACAATCGCCAGAGACGTAGCATCATCTCTATAAGTACTCGTATACACCTCACGAAGCAGCTGGAGGCATTCCGATGGCTTCTTGCTGAGTTTCACCAAAAACTTCGTGTTTATTAGATGCTGGTTGCTGATTTTGTGGCACAGCGGCGTGACAGCTATAATGAAAAATAATAAAAAATTCTCTCGTATGCAAACCAAAACACTTCGACACAATAATGCTTCCTATAAAAACTGAGAAGCCGAGCTTCAAGAGACGTCGATTAATTTTAGTAAAAGCTCAAATTTTAAAATTTAACAGCAACTCTCGTTACTTTTTGGCCACACATCGTCACATGGCTGAAATTACAAGACAGCTCAACTGAATTAAAACGAAAATATGGGAACCAGAATTTGTTTCGAATTTGGCTTCTGGTAAGAAATGCAGTTGTGCACCCCTTCGTCAGGAGCGCCCGCCTGCAGCCATGCAACCTGTTGGGAAGCTGCGAACCCCCAGGTCAACCAGTCAGAGCTCCCGTCCCGTCTCCGAATTCCGGAATATTTCCTAGAAATATGATACAGGTTATATACGATT
The DNA here is from genome assembly GCA_002269645.1 of Macrostomum lignano. Lineage (NCBI taxonomy): Eukaryota > Metazoa > Platyhelminthes > Macrostomidae > Macrostomum > Macrostomum lignano. The sequence continues at coordinate 315,962 of NIVC01000672.1, forward strand.
TGAACATTGGATAAGAAGAGTGTTTTAGTTTCCGAACTGCATAATTTAGTGGATGACTTCTTCGTTTAATTGGATGATTTATGATCTATCAATTTATTACATCTAGACAGGGGCCGTGGGTGTATTAAATTAATTCCTTCTTAATTGTGCACCCCATCCTTATTTCCATTTTATTGATTCTTTAACAATTTAATTTTATTAGATTATTTTATGAACTGTATATATTCATATTTTCTGCATATTCATAACATTTTTACTTTGTCTTTTCATTCCAAAAATGTTTTAATATTTAAATACATTTAATACGTAACTGTTTGTTAAGTAAAACAAAAAGTCGGTTGCGTGTGATAAGACAATTTATTGAGGAATGACTATTATTGAATATGCTGATCTATGATTGCTATTACAATGTCATTGCGAATAACTGGAACAGTTGTCAATTGCATTATTCAGATTGTGATTCACTGATGTTTTCTGTGATTATCCAGGATGTTTAAGAGGATCTGGGAAAATAAAAGATCATTTAAACACATCAGATTATCCAATAAAGTCATCTGCTATACTCAAAGGAGAATAAAATAGTCATTGGAGAGTTAAACGATAAAATTATTAGATCAGTAACTTCCAGAGCTGTGTTCCTGCGCTCAAAGCAATATGCATTTACGGCAGTTTTGGAAGAGTTTTGAGATCAAGGAGGTTGATAAAACTGTACTATTACATCAATAAATTTTGAAACGTACGTATGGATTTCAAAGAGACTAAAAGAAGCAATTTAAGCATGATTGTATCTGAAGAAAAATGAAGGTGCGGCCTGGGGTTGCTGGGCCGATGATCAGGAAGATGAGCGCGCTTTGTGCTGCAGGGAGCTGGTAAACGGACCACCTACTTACCTACTTACTACTTATTTACTTACTTACTACTGACGGGGGGCAGAGCGCCGCGAATAGGCCGCGAGGCCCCTATCGCAACCCCAAGCTAAAAACAGAAAGGCGTTAGCCTGGGGGCTGCACCCTCCTCGCCAGCAGCAAGAGAGCTCGCGAGAGTGGCGTCCACGATCTTCATCCGTCCAGAGTCCCGAACGAATGCGCGCAGGTCACGGATCCGGTCCGGAGTGGTGAGCTCTTCCAGCCTTAGCGGGTGACCGAGGTGACGTCTCCGCGCCTCGTTGAAGTGCGGGCAGAAATCTACGTGGTGCGTGGAGGTTTCCTCCTCTAATTCACAGAAGGGACAGATAGTGGAGCAACCACTCCCCTACCGACGGTCAGGCCACCTGGTCAGGCCTCTTGCTGAGCTCAGGCGGCAGCTTGAGCCCCAGAAGTGGTATTGCTCTGCTACAGTGAGACCCACCGGGAATTCGGGGATCCTAGGCTTTGGAGATGCGTTCGGAGGCACGGGCGCATGACTTTGCACCTGTTCGTGGAGCTTGCGCGTGGCGCAATTGATCTCCCAGGCTGCCCGACTGGTCGACCCAGCCTGGTGGGTAGTTTACGCCGATGGATGGTGGTCTCTGAGGAGGCTGGACCTCGTCTACTAAGCGTGTGGTGGCGGTGTCAGACCATGCAATAGTGAGAGCTTCGCAGTTAGGACCAGCCGAAATTGTCGCCCATGAAATCGCTCACCCCCGGCCAGTCCAAAATTTTTGCTATCTTTGTGATGCAGCCCAAGCTCTGTGCCACGAAAATTGGGGTTCCAAGGTTCAGGTGGCCCGAGTTTATACTCGTGGAGGACCCACCACTTAACCCAGCGGCACAGCTGCCGAGCAAAAATGATGCGACAGTGGATCTCAATTTCAGGAAATTCGACTGAAAGAAACCAATGAACCTGCCGATCAACTATATGTATGTAGGTAGCGAGAGAGTGTAGGGAGAGAGGGAGTGTAGGGAGGGAGTTGTTGGTTAGTTAGTTAGTTAGTTAGTTAGTTAGTTAGTTAGTTAGTTAGTTAGTTAGTTAGTTAGTTAGTTAGTTAGTTAGTTAGTTAGTTAGTTAGTTAGTTAGTTAGTTAGTTAGTTAGTTAGTTAGTTAGTTAGTTAGTTAGTCAGTTAGTTAGTTAGTTAGTTAGTTAGTTAGTTAGTTAGTTAGTTAGTTAGTTAGTTAGTTAGTTTAGTTAGTTAGTTAGTTAGTTAGTTATCTAGTTAGTTAGTTAGGTAGTTCGTTAGTTAGTTAGTTAGTTAGTTAGTTAGTTAGTTAGTTAGTTAGTTAGTTAGTTAGTTAGTTAGTTAGTTAGTTAGTTAGTTAGTTAGTTAGTTAGTTAGTTAGTTAGTTAGTTAGTTAGTTAGTTAGTTAGTTAGTTAGTTAGTTAGTTAGTTAGTTAGTTAGTTAGTTAGTTAGTTAGTTAGTTAGTTAGTTAGTTAGTTAGTTAGTTAGTTAGTTATAGGGTTTAAATAAAGGGTTTCTCATGGTACGAGTTTCTCGTAGCTGTTGCCGTTTTTCTCCATGTGCCGAGCCGTGCCATTGTAATTATTATCAAACTGAAACTTTGGCACAGCCAGTGCGCGCACTCAGCAGAGAAGACTCAGCTACGCGACAACAATGATAGAATCAAAACAGAATTTTCCTCCCTCATAGTTTTTGCACACACATTATGAGTCTAAAGTACTCTCTTTGTGCCTTATTGAGCACTCAATAGAGATGCAGAACGCCAGTGTGCAGAGAATTCTGAGCGGTTGCGTCAAGCAGAAAGAGATTAAATAGCTCTGCGCATTCAGAACTGAGCAGTTTGTCAAGCAGCGGCAGGCGAACTCAAAGAGCTTCACTTCGGCTGGGTTCCAAGCTGGAATAAGCTGTGCGGCACTGCATGCCAGCACCGGCTCTCGGACGCTAACAGGGACAGCCAGAAGCAAATTTTTCGAACAAAGATTTTCATCCGCCCAGGCGACGGCCACAGCTGAGCAACTGAGCGCTGCTCTGGATGCCAACGACCGCGAGCAGCTGCTGCGCCTGTGCAGGCGGGTCGGCAGCAAGCTGACGGTAAAGACTGAGCAGTTTGAGGAATCTTTGGCTCATCATCTTGCATGGAAGCCTTACGGACTCGACTGTCTGAAGGTGCTGGTTGAGAGGCTCGGCCCCTCCTGTCTGACTCAAGCCAGAGACCAGTATGGCAACGCGCCACTGCATTGGGTTGCTTTTTGCCAAGACGAGAACTTCATGGAGTTCATCCACAGTCGCATAGGAGCGGAATGCTTCGAGCTGAAAGGCAGGTACAGCAGGTCCATTGCGTTCTTCGCGGCTGAAAACAATCGCAGCAACTCCATTCTGAAGTGGATTGCCAGAAAGAAAGGACCCGGTTTTCTGACTGCAGTCGATTCGAATGGTAACTCACCTGTGCACAGGGCAGCGGGCTGTCAGGGCTCAGACTCCATGCAGTTCTTCAAGTCGCTTTTCGGACCCGACTGCTTCTTTCAGAAAGGAGATTTAGGCCGAACTGCTTTTCATTATGCCGCTATGAATGGAAGCAGCAACTCGGCCCTCAAGTGGCTGGTCAGCGAGTGCGGCTCAGACTGTCTGATGGAGAAAGATGATCAGGGCAGCACTCCTATCCACCTGGCTGCACTTGAGCAAGGCGAAGACTCCATGCAGTTCATCAAGGAGCAGCTCGGGTCGCTCGTCTTCATGCTGAAAGGCCTCAACGGAGAGACTTCGGTCCACATAGCAGCGAGAAACACCTCCAGCAACTCCGCCTTTGCCTGGTGCATCAAGGAGCTGGGCGCCAGGTGTCTGCTGGTTAAAGATTCATATCAAAGATTGCCCATTCACCTGGCAGCTCGGCATCAGGACGAGAAGTCGATGCAGCTGGCGGTGAGCTCGCTCGGACCGGACTGCCTCAAGATGGCAGCTGAGCAGCAGAGAACTGCGGTTCACTTCGCAGCCATGAACTCCAGCAGCAGCTCCGCACTGCGGTGGATTGTCGGCCAGCTGGGACCCGACTGCCTGCAGCTGAGGGACTCCGAGGGCAGCATGGCGCTGCACCTGGCAGCTCAGCACCAGGGCGTGGACTCGCTGAGGCTCATCAAGGAGACGCTGGGCGTCGCCGCCTTCAGGCTGACGGGTCACCGCGGTCAGACGGTGGCTCACTATGCCGCTGCGAACAGCGAGAAGCAGCAGCTGATGGCGTGGCTCGTCACCGAGGTCGGGCCGCGGTGCCTTGTGGTGGTCGATGAGCAGGGAAGAATGGCCGCCGATCTGGCTGGCTACTATGAGTAGGCAGTGGAGTTTTTTGCTTTGAAAGATTTTTCTACTTTTGATCGCAAGCCACTGAGCGAGCCATTCCTTCAGTGACTGCCTTGCCGTAACCAAATGTTATTCAGAATTGCCCGAATCCCCAAATGATCTTCAATGTAGTTTTATTCCAGAATCCCGTCTGACTTTGATGAAGAGTTTCATGCCAAATCTGAATCTCATTGGTACTGAAGTTTTTACTGTATCTTACTAACTTCATTAATCTTGACAATTTATGGAAATTCATCCACCCCGATTTTTAAACCCAGTTTTAAGCATAACTTTAGCTACTGATGATTGACCACTTCGATTATTGCTTCCTCATCATGATAATAATAATGATTTTGACGATATTGATAAGTATTAAAAATGTAATAATTATATATATCCGAATAAAGTTACTAACAATATATTGTTTTTATTTTAAATATTATTTTCAAAGTTGATAAGGATTATAAATGATTAATTAATAATTGATTTATTAATAATTGTTTATGATCATTTAGTGAATAATATATTAGCGTTATGTAGGATATAATGTATGATAATATCAGAGTATTAATATGCCTCTTTTAAGCACAGCTAACGAGCACAGGAAGCACAGCTTATTAATAAAATTGTGTGAGCCCAGATGATTGAGTCCCAGATACGCTTGAGTCTCAGATTTTAGGGTCCGAGATCCCCCAGTCCCAGATCCCCCAGTCCAAGATCCCCCAGTCCCAGATCCCCCAGTCCCACATCACCCAGTCCCAGATCCCCCAGTCCCACATCCCCCAGTCCCAGATCCCCCAGTCCCACATCCCCCAGTCCCACATCACCCAGTCCCAGATCCCCCAGTCCCACATCCCCCAGTCCCAGATCCCCCAGTCCCACATCACCCAGTCCCAGATCCCCCAGTCCCACATCCCCCAGTCCCAGATCCCCCAGTCCCAGCTCCTCCAGTCCCAGATCCCCCAGTCCCAGATCCCCCAGTCCCAGATCCCCCAGTCCCACATCACCCAGTCCCACATCACCCAGTCCCAGATCCCCAGTCCCAGATCCCCCAGTCCCAGATCCCCCAGTCCCAGATCCCCCAGTCCCACATCACCCAGTCCCAGATCCCCCAGTCCCAGATTCTCGAGTCCAAGATCCCTCAGTCCCAGATCCTTGAGTCTGAGATCCTCGAGTCCCAGATTCTTGAGCCTAGGGGAGGGGTTGTAGCCTAGGGGAGGGGTTGTAGCCTAGGGGAGGGGTTTTAACCTAGGGGAGGGATGTAGCCTAGGGGAGGGGTTGTAGTCTAGGAGAGGGGGTGTAGTCTAGGGGAGGGGGTGTAGTCTAGGGGAGGGGTTGTAGCCTAGGGGAGGAGTTGTAGCCTAGAGGGGGTTTTGTAGCCTAGGGGAGGGATGTAGCCTAGGGGAGGGGGTGTAGTCTAGGAGAGGGGTTGTAGTCTAGGGGAGGGGTTGTAGCCTAGGGGAGGGTTGTAGCCTAGGGGAGGGGTTGTAGCCTAGGGGAGGGGTGTAGTCTAGGAGAGGGGTTGTAGCCTAGGGGAGGGGGTGTAGTCTAGGAGAGGGGTTGTAGTCTAGGGGAGGGGTTGCAGCCTAGGGGAGGGGATGTAGCCTAGAGGAGGGGTTGTAGCCTAGGGGAGGGGTTGTAGCCTAGGGGAGGGGTTGTAGCCTAGGGGAGGGGTTGTAGCCTAGGGGAGGGGTTGTAGCCTAGGGGAGGGGTTGTAGCCTAGGGGAGGGGTTGTAGCCAGTTTGGTAGAGTTGCTACTACATTTAAGTAAGAAATGCAATGGTAAGAAATGCAATGGGATGCATGTGGTAACTACTTTATTATAAAGAAATAGATTGTGCCCTAGACAACAAAATATTGGGCTGGGGGCATACTGTGTCTTTGATCCGACAGAGAAGTGACAGAGAGAAGTGTGTTCTTTCAAGGAAAGAAAGAATTTTGATGGATTTAAGTTTCACGGAGAGGATTTTGATGGATTTAAGTTTCACGGAGAGGATTTTGATGGATTTAAGTTTCACGGAGAGTATTTTGATGGATTTAAGTTTCACGGAGAGGAATTTGATGGATTTAAGTTTCACGGAGAGGATTTTGATGGATTTAAGTTTCACGGAGAGGATTTGATGGATTTTGGAGAGGACTTGGATGATGGGATTCGGGTCATAGGATTTAGCTGATGGATTTCACGCATGGGATTCCGGTGGTGGGAGTTCTTCCCCTTTCTCCTCCAACGGAGGAGTTGGCCTCGTTTGTTTTATAAAGATATGAAACACTTAAATTATGTTAAATTATGCTAATTTGCAGTTTTGATGAGTCAGTCCCAGTGGACAAGCCAAGGAGCGTACTTAATTCCAAAAATAGGAGTTCAACAAAAAATCATATTTTACTTTACTTTCCAGACGCATTTCTAGACTCTCGCACGAAGCAGACACAGAACAGAGTGCATTCCCAGCTGTACAGTCGCTTCCTTGTCAACACTGCTTTCCGTCCAGTCAGTACTTGGCTAAGTCAGAACTTGAGCCAAGTCTGCGCTTCGCATACTGCAGTGTGTGGGCTATGGAGGTAACCACCCACCCCAACAGTGGCTGCAGAGGCTCTCCATTGTGCTGCATAGTCAGAAGGCCAGTGCAGCCCCGCTCTGCCACAATATCTGCATCGCTTCTTACTCGAGGAAAATCCTCACTGCCAGGAGAAAGCATGAGTATTTACTCAGCGCTGTTTCCAATCTGTTGCTACTCACTTGAGTCATTGCTAAATTTAGGCCCGTGAACTGCGGCAATGTCGGAGGCCATGGAGAGCCACTTTCAAAGGCTGCCCGATATCGGCGAAGTGAACGATGTCAAAGACTTCATTGAGAAATTCGCGTGGATGCAAAAATGCGAGCCGTGGCTGGAGCCGGTGCACCTGGTGACCCTGGCGTGTCTGTACACGCATCGTGTCGTGGTGGACCTGCCGAAGAGTCTGGAGCTTCTTGATGAGGCTGAGAGACTGCAAAATTCCCAGAATGCGTCGGCAATTGTGGATGCAACGTATCTGATCAAGACAGCGCGACTCAAGATGCGGGTGCTGCAGAGCTGCGACGGCTTTCCAAGCGGTTGGCAACAGGAGGCTGAGGAGCTGGAGGCTCTGTGGAGCGGCCCGGGCACCTCCGCTGCAGCCCGCGGATCCATCGGCTGGATTCAGATGCGCTGCAGCTACGCCAGGCTGGAATTCCTGACGGAGGCGAACGCGACGGACCCGGGAAATTTCCACTGGCTGTTCGGCCTGGCGCTGGTCAAGTCGAGCATCCGCAGAAGTCGGAACTTGAGAAGCCCGGCGGACCAAGCTGAGCTCGAGTTTTGGACCGAAGCGGAAGCCAAGGCGGCTGACTCCGTCTACGACCACGTGCGGCCTCTTTTGCAGGCAAAGTTCGCGGAGTCGCTCCTGAGCTTGAGCTGCCAGCAGGCAAATCACAGCAGACAAAAGTGCTTGGAGTTGGTGAGATGCGCTGAAGACTTCTGCTGCTCGAGTGGCGACTCCAAGCAAGTCATCAACGTGCTCCCCACCTGCGTCAAAGTCTGCCGAATTCTGTGGATCGAGTGCGGCGCGAAGAAAATCCCGGCGGAGAGCCGAACAGAAGAACAAGCGAAGTTCTTCGAGTCGATCGAGGGCTTGGTGCAGTCTGCGTGCAGTCTGGCATCGAAGCTGGACGAGTGCTACGACAGCCCGAAGCTGTACGAACAGATCGGGCGGTGGTACCTGCAGACTGGCGAGCTGCGCGAGGCCAAGAAGTACCTGTCGATGGCTGCTCCGGAACGAAACTATTTTGTGGCCCAGAAACTGATCGACTTGGACAATGACCAGGATCCCAATAACTGTGACCAGGAACCCAAAAACTGTGACCAGGACCCCAGCGCCAGTCCGGACTCCATGGGTGAAAAAACCCACACCAAGGAAGAGCACATCGCCTGGATCTGCCAGCGCTACGACTCGCTGCGTCAGAGGATTTCCACGCCATCCCATGCGGCCAATATTCTGGGTTCAAAGGGCTACTTTCTGGCAACCAATGGCTGCGTAGCTGAGGGCGCGGAGTGCATCGCCTGGGCTCTGAATGAGTACGCTCAGGAAGAGGTCCCCAATGCTCGAATCCTCCTCAGCCCGTACAAGTGGAAGCATCTGGAGGCTGTGCTCAAGGACAGCGAAGACTTCAATGCGAAGTTTATCTTCGCCCTGGTCAAATCTGTTCGAGCAAAAAGCGAAAATAAAGAAGAGGCCGGGCAGCTCACGGCAGCCGCAATACAGAGCTACAGGGAATGCCTTCAAGCAGAGCAGAGTCACCAGCTGTCTGCTGAGCAGCTTGGGATTCTTCTTCTGGAAGCAAAGCAGTTTGATGAGGCGGAGAGACTGTTCAAGTCACTCGATAAGAAGCTGACTCACCGAAGTGCTCTCATCGCGGACGCGATTCTGTCCCGGCTGGAGGGCGAGTGGTGCGACCTGAGCTTCAAGGAGAAGCGCGACTGCTTGGCAGAGTGCATCGAACTCGAGTGCAAGGACGCCGGAGTCTTGGTGCTGCAGTTTCTTCAGGAAGTGAAGCAGCAGACTAAGGAGGCTGGCGTCACCATCCGCATCTCACAAGCCGCTCAGACTGAGCCACTGCTGCACCAGCGGGCTCAGTACGAGCTGGCAGCTCGGCTGTTGAACTTGAGCGCCAGCAGCAGTTCGTTCTTCATCAAGAAGCGAATGCAATACAAGGCCAAGAGTCCTGATGAGGAATCCAGCAGCCGAATGCACGATGGGTACAGAAAGGCTAAGCAGGAGGCGGACAGCAAGTTCAAGCAGCTCTGCAAGGAAGTCAAGACGGTGCTGGAGTTGGAAAAGTACCCAAGAAAAGCACTGCTCAAAGCCACGAGGCACCATCTCAAAGCAGAGCGCGAGAAAGAGAACAAGGTGCTCAAGCTCACGCTGGAGAACTCGCACAAGGCCGTGGACCACGCTTGGAAAACCTTCAACTGGGAGGTGCAGTCAGTTGAGTCGGAGGATGTGAGCTTCCGGCCCGTGGCGTACTTTCCATTCGCGTACAAGAAGAGCAGCGCCTACAAAGACCACTCAGAAGCCGAAATGGAGAAGCAGGTCGCTTTGTATCAAGCCGAGTCAAGCAAATGCACTGTGGAGTCGCTAAGCGAAGACCTCAGGAAGCATTTCGACAGAAACAAAAAGTTGAGCTTCTTCCCAGCGGCGATGGACAGCAAGAATGAGGAGGCCAGATGCCTGATTGAGCATGAGCACAGGATTCTGAGCAGCGAGGGCGCCTGGATCATCCTGTGGGTCTGGTCGGTCAACGAGGAGAAGCACGCCATGCAGCTGGAGATCGACGCGCTGGAGGAGAAGGTGCAGCGGCTGCTCACCGCCGATGGAGCTCCGAGGAGCGTCTATGAGCTGGCGCACCGGGCCGGGGAGTTCGCCGAGGAGACCCGCCTGCTGCTGGACGATGCCGCGGTTGCCAGGGCTGTGGACAGCGCCAAGGCTAAGGCTAAGGCTAAGGCTAAGGCTAAGGCTAAGGCTGAGGCTGAGGCTGAGGCCGAGGCTGAGGCTGAGGCTGAGGCTGAGGCTGAGGTTTAGGCTAAGGCTGAGGCTGAGGCTGAGGCTAAGGCTGAGGCTGAGGCGGAGGCTGAGGCTGAGGCTGAGTCTGAGGCTGAGGCTGAATCTTGAGGCTGAGGCTGGGCTGAGGCTGAGGCTGAGGCTGAGGCTGAGGCTGAGGCTGAGGCTGAGGCTGAGGCTGAGGCTGAGGCTGAGGCTGAATCTTGAGGCTGAGGCTGAGGCTGAGGCTGCGGCTGAGGCTGAGGCTGAGGCTGAGGCTGAGGCTGAGGCTGAGGCTGAGGCTGAGGTTTAGGCTAAGGCTGAGGCTGAGGCTGAGGCTGAGGCTGAGGCTAAGGCTGAGGCTGAGGCGGAGGCTGAGGCTGAGGCTGAGTCTGAGGCTGAGGCTGAATCTTGAGGCTGAGGCTGGGCTGAGGCTGAGGCTGAGGCTGAGGCTGAGGCTGAGGCTGAGGCTGAGGCTGAATCTTGAGGCTGAGGCTGAGGCTGAGGCTGCGGCTGAGGCTGAGGCTGAGGCTGAGGCTGAGGCTGAGGCTGAGGCTGAGGCTGAGGCTGAGGCTGAGGCTAAGCATAAAGCCTAGTCAAGCGCTTCTGAGTCTTAGGTGAATTTTTCCATTCGAAACAGAACTTCTGCTTGGGGAACGCCCAATTACTGGTTAAAATTGTCCCTTTTTATTTCGTTGGCTTTTTTCTTCTAAGAAGTGTCTCAACGCGTTTAGAATTATTTTTATTGGTTCTGCGCAAACCTGATGAAGCGTCTGGTTGAATTCGTATTTTTGTATTTGCACTGTAATATTCGCTGAGTTTTTATCTGATTCTCCTACGCCAGAGTCCCGCCTCTGTAAACACACGCGCCTACTCGTATGTAATTTCAGTTGGTGCCCACGGAATTTCCATGGCTTTTCCTGCGACAGAGCTGTGCTCTGCACTGTAAATTAGTCGCTGTAAGTTTTAGCTTGCGTGAAATGTAAATGACTTTTTTTAAAATTTATAAACAGAGAAGTACAGAGCTCTCTATAAACAGTCCATTTTCTCTCTCCTGCCGTCTTACTGACAGCGAACATGAATAATTATTTCAAACCAAACTTTCTGCTTCTTGCTGCCACTGATTTATGCTAATATGCTACCTTATTTAAAGGCCTACTGTCTGGTCTGTCGAAAAGAGGTTGGTAGAGGCATCAACATTTCACTATTCGATCGAATTATTGATTGACTCAGCTTGAGTATGACAAATAGTTTTACAGAACTCCACAATACTTTGTCTTTACTTCAGTGTTACAATCTGTATTTCTTGTTTCTTTATTTCTTGCTGAATGCTGATGGAGTTCTTGCTGAATGCTGCTGGAGTTCTTGCTGAATGCTGCTGGAGTTCTTGCTGAATCTTGCTGGAGTTCTTGCTGAATGCTGCTGGAGTTCTTGCTGAATGCTGCTGGAGTTCTTGCTGAATGCTGCTGGAGTTCTTGCTGAATGCTGCTGGAGTTCTTGCTGAATGCTGCTGGAGTTCTTGCTGAATGTTGCTGGAGTTCTTGCTGAATGCTGCTGGAGTTCTTGCTGAATGCTGCTGGAGTTCTTGCTGAATGCTGCTGGAGTTCTTGCTGAATGCTGCTGGAGTTCTTGCTGAATGCTGCTGGAGTTCTTGCTGAATGTTGCTGGAGTTCTTGCTGAATGCTGCTGGAGTTCTTGCTGAATGCTGCTGGAGTTCTTGCTGAATGTTGCTGGAGTTCTTGCTGAATGTTGCTGGAGTTCTTGCTGAATGCTGCTGGAGTTCTTGCTGAATGCTGCTGGAGTTCTTGCTGAATGTTGCTGGAGTTCTTGCTGAATGTTGCTGGAGTTCTTGCTGAATGCTGCTGGAGTTCTTGCTGAATGTTGCTGGAGGTCTTGCTTTAAGGCCAGTTGAATTATCATAATTTATGCAAATCAGCGCCCGGTCTCCAGGTCCGCAGGCAGAGCCCGCAGTCCTCTGTCGACATGACGTCGCGATAGTCGGGCAGCAGCGCCGGCAGGTGGCGAATCCGCTCGGCCACCGCCGGCCAAAGGCAGTCGAACAACGCCTCCGAGCCCAGCGGGCTGAGGTGCACCCCATCTGAGCTCAGCAGCTGCGGCCAGTCCTGCGGGATTTCGGCCAGTCACGTGACTATTTCGCCAAGTTCGATCCTGGCCCAGGGGATTTCCGCTCACCTGTCTCTCCAGGAACTCGCCAAAGACGTCCACCAGCCCGACGCCCACCTCCTGCGCCGCCTCCGCTAGCGCCCGGTTAAAAGTCCAGCAGTTGGCCATCGACTTGCGGAACTCCGGGTCCGAGGGGGCGCTGCGCCCCGCCTCCGCGACCGGCGGCACGTTGATGAGCAGAACCTGCCGGCTGCTCAGGCCCTTGGACTGCGGGGTGAGGCGGCGGGAGGACTCGGAGCTGCAGAGACATGGACTGCGCAGAAGACATGGAATGCGAAGGAGTCATGGACTGCAGATGAGACATGGACAGCAGAGGAGTCATGGATTTAGGAAAAGTCATTGACTGCGGATGAGACATGGACTGCAGTGCCATGGACACTGAGCAGTCTTGTAGATGGAGCAGCAGCTCAATACACACTGAGAAATTACCCAATGAGCCACTCAGCAATCAATGGAAGGGGAGAAAAGTGCTCATCGACACCTCTTCTGATGGATTAAGAGCGCGGCAGCGCACTTCCCCTGCGAGTGACAGAGGATGACAGCAGCTGAGCTGACCTTGAGGTGGCCGACAATGCAGCTCATGTTGTCCCTGAACTCGGCCACGGGCACGTGGAGGCGGTGGCCGCTGCCGCAGGAGTCGTTGCAGCCCAGGAAGACTCCGCACAGGTCGCAGCCGGCCAGCAGCGAGTCCGTCAGCAGCCTCGGCGCCAGGGCGCGCCACCAGCGGCTGGTGTAGCCGGCGAAGCCGCGGCCGAGGATCGGCCGCTCGGCTGGGCGAATCCCTGCTGTGGATTGGGTCATGGGGTCATGGGGTCGGGGTCATGGGGTCATGGGGTCATGGGTCATGGGGTCATGGGGTCATAGGTTCATGGGGTCATCGGGTCATCGGGTCGGGGTCATGGAGTCATGGGGTCATGGGGTCATGGGGTCATGGGGTCATGGGGTCATGGGGGCATGGGGTCATGGGGCATGGGGGCATGGGGGCATGGGTCTGTAGAAAAATACTAAACTAAAGACTATTTAATTGGAGTTAAATTGAAGGAGCAGGATGAGCAGTAAGTGGGCGCAGGGCCCAAACCGATATATTTATAGAACATTTAACTTTGGGGGGTTGAGCCCAGAATAATAAAGAGAGGGGGTGGAGTGCGCGACTGAGGAAAGAGGCGAGAACGGAGAGCCAATCAGAACGCAGCAAGGGAGAGAGAGATAAGAATAACAAGAATGAGCTAGACAGAGAGAGAGAAAACGGAGTAAACAGAGACAATTGAAGGTGAACTAAGAAATGAATAGGAAAGTCGCGACAGGGTCATGGGGGCATGGGGGCATGGGTCATGGGGTCATGGGTCATGGGTCATGGATCATGGGTCATGGGTTCATGGGTCATGGGGTCATGGGTCATGGGTCATGGTGTCATGGGGTCATGGGGTTATGTGTCATGGGTCATAGAGTTTTTGGTCATGCGGATCATAGAGTCTGGGGGTCATGGGGTCATGGGGTCTTAGAAGTAATGTGATTATGAGGTCATAGGAAGGGTTACTATGTCATGGGTCACGGGTTATGACGTTATGTGGTCATAGGTCATTGGTTACGGTTTGTAGTGATGAAGATCATGGGGGTCATTTGCAAAAAGAGGATCGCGCAGCTGACAATGATCACCAGGATGGTGGGAACGGTGGTAACCAGGGATATTTGGACTCATTTTGGCTTTAAAAACCATAAATTTTGGCTATCAATTTTCCTCATACAGAAGTCAGATTTTCTCCTCAAATTTACCGACCCATGCTGGCTTTCGTCACAACTTGTACTTTTACCTACAAACTGCAAAGCATTCACGCGCATTCCCGGCTTTTTACCCGCGACTTCCACTCGGGATCGGTGCTGCAGTTTTGTCCCAGCTGCCTGACTGGCCAGGCTTTTAAACCCCTCCGTCTCCCCTCCCATCTGCGCGCCGATCGATGCCAAATCCCAGGCACTCGCGGCTCCTCACCTCCGTCAGCGAGTCTCCGATGAAGACGAGTTTCGGCCAGACCAGCTGCTCCTGAGCTCCGCTGCAGTCCGTCATAATGGGGGATTTTTGTGGGGACGGCCGACTGTCCTGAGCCTCAGCGGATCAATGGGATTTATAGCCTTGGGGAAGCCGCATGGCAACCCCAGGTGATCGGCCAATGGTTGGGATCAGAAATTTACAGACACGTCCCCTCCCAAGCGATGGCTTTCAGCATCCCTGCGCATCTCAGCTGATGCAGGAGCGTGGGTAAAACTCACCTGTCCGTCAGTGCCGGTTCACCTGTCAATCAACTCAGGTGTGCTCATTAAGGCCAGCTCATACATTTTTGTCATTCAAGCCGCCACAACCGAGGCTCAGTGGCAATAAGCCTTGCAGGCCTCATGATTCCAGTCGAACGAGAAACTGGAATTCGAATTCAGAGAGATTGGGAGTCTCAATTCTGAGCACATGCACGGCTGGCACGAATTTTAAAGTGTGGGAACTCGAGGGATCGACTGCAACCGAATCTAAACTTGGGAGCGAGTCTGCTCTTGAGATCCCACGTCATTATTACATTTGTATTTCTCATCATTTAGATCGCACACGTACCCTATATTCAATCTCTCAGATCCCACACCTCATATCCCATCCATCAGATCCCACACCCGATATCCCATCCATCAGATCCCACACCTCATATCCCATCCATCAGATTCTACACCCGATATCCCATCCATCAGATTCTACACCCGATATCCCATCCATCAGATCCTACACCTCATATCCCATCCATCAGATCCCACACCTCATATCCCATCCATCAGATCCTACACCTCATATCCCATCCATCAGATCCCACACCCTCATATCCCATCCATCAGATCCTACACCTCATATCCCATCCATCAGATCCCACACCTCATATCCCATCCATCAGATCCCACACCTCATATCCCATCCATCAGATCCTACACCTCATATCCCATCCATCAGATCCTACACCTCATATCCCATCCATCAGATCCTACACCTCATATCCCATCCATCAGATCCCACACCCTCATATCCCATCCATCAGATCCTACACCTCATATCCCATCTATCAGATTCTACACCCGATATCCCATCCATCAGATACCACACCCGATATCCCATCCATCAGATCCTACACCTCATATCCCATCCATCAGATCCCACACACGATATTCTATCCATCAGATCCCACACCGTCATATCCCATGTATCAGATTCCACCTCTCCATATTCTATCCATTTTCTACATTGCAGATGTTTGTGACTAGATTTGGCGGAGCCTGAAAGGTTTTGCAAGCAAATGTCCTACAAATAAACATGTGGCAAATATACATGTTGCAAATAAACATCATACAAATAGACTTCCAACAAAAAACATCCTACAAATAAACATCCTACAAATAAACATTCTACAAATAAACATCCTACAAATAAACATACTACAAATAACATGCTCTGGAGCTGCCACTGTCTCGTGGTATTTCTTAAACTTTTCGTTTGCAATAGCTACATGTACGTTCAATTAGACTAACATATTTATTTTGCTCATACGTACAGTCCCTAATAATTGATCGCACCACTTTCATTCTTCACTGATCGCCCCTCCCCACATTACGCTCACGTGTATTGTACGCTTTCACTCAGCTCATTAAATATATCGACCCAGAGCATCTCGCTCAAGGCCCTTTTCGTTTTTCATCGTTTCAATAGCGCAGCATAAAGTTTGTCTTTCATCTCGAGTTATTCTAGCAACCATTTTGGTAGCAGAGCGTGGTTCTCATCGAAAGTTTTGTTTTCACGCTAGCCATCTATAGAAGAATGTCAGGCGAAGAGGAAACACAGGCTGAATCTGTGGAACAGCCAGACGATAGCAAGTTGCAGTCGTTGCGACGAGAAAAGTCAAAGTTCAAGTCTGCGCTGACCAAGAACAGAAATAAGCTAGCCTGGCTGCTACAGAGAGAGAGAAAACGGAGTAAACAGAGACAATTGAAGGTGAACTAAGAAATGAATAGGAAAGTCGCGACAGGGTCATGGGGGCATGGGGGCATGGGTCATGGGGTCATGGGTCATGGGTCATGGATCATGGGTCATGGGTTCATGGGTCATGGGGTCATGGGTCATGGGTCATGGTGTCATGGGGTCATGGGGTTATGTGTCATGGGTCATAGAGTTTTTGGTCATGCGGATCATAGAGTCTGGGGGTCATGGGGTCATGGGGTCTTAGAAGTAATGTGATTATGAGGTCATAGGAAGGGTTACTATGTCATGGGTCACGGGTTATGACGTTATGTGGTCATAGGTCATTGGTTACGGTTTGTAGTGATGAAGATCATGGGGGTCATTTGCAAAAAGAGGATCGCGCAGCTGACAATGATCACCAGGATGGTGGGAACGGTGGTAACCAGGGATATTTGGACTCATTTTGGCTTTAAAAACCATAAATTTTGGCTATCAATTTTCCTCATACAGAAGTCAGATTTTCTCCTCAAATTTACCGACCCATGCTGGCTTTCGTCACAACTTGTACTTTTACCTACAAACTGCAAAGCATTCACGCGCATTCCCGGCTTTTTACCCGCGACTTCCACTCGGGATCGGTGCTGCAGTTTTGTCCCAGCTGCCTGACTGGCCAGGCTTTTAAACCCCTCCGTCTCCCCTCCCATCTGCGCGCCGATCGATGCCAAATCCCAGGCACTCGCGGCTCCTCACCTCCGTCAGCGAGTCTCCGATGAAGACGAGTTTCGGCCAGACCAGCTGCTCCTGAGCTCCGCTGCAGTCCGTCATAATGGGGGATTTTTGTGGGGACGGCCGACTGTCCTGAGCCTCAGCGGATCAATGGGATTTATAGCCTTGGGGAAGCCGCATGGCAACCCCAGGTGATCGGCCAATGGTTGGGATCAGAAATTTACAGACACGTCCCCTCCCAAGCGATGGCTTTCAGCATCCCTGCGCATCTCAGCTGATGCAGGAGCGTGGGTAAAACTCACCTGTCCGTCAGTGCCGGTTCACCTGTCAATCAACTCAGGTGTGCTCATTAAGGCCAGCTCATACATTTTTGTCATTCAAGCCGCCACAACCGAGGCTCAGTGGCAATAAGCCTTGCAGGCCTCATGATTCCAGTCGAACGAGAAACTGGAATTCGAATTCAGAGAGATTGGGAGTCTCAATTCTGAGCACATGCACGGCTGGCACGAATTTTAAAGTGTGGGAACTCGAGGGATCGACTGCAACCGAATCTAAACTTGGGAGCGAGTCTGCTCTTGAGATCCCACGTCATTATTACATTTGTATTTCTCATCATTTAGATCGCACACGTACCCTATATTCAATCTCTCAGATCCCACACCTCATATCCCATCCATCAGATCCCACACCCGATATCCCATCCATCAGATCCCACACCTCATATCCCATCCATCAGATTCTACACCCGATATCCCATCCATCAGATTCTACACCCGATATCCCATCCATCAGATCCTACACCTCATATCCCATCCATCAGATCCCACACCTCATATCCCATCCATCAGATCCTACACCTCATATCCCATCCATCAGATCCCACACCCTCATATCCCATCCATCAGATCCTACACCTCATATCCCATCCATCAGATCCCACACCTCATATCCCATCCATCAGATCCCACACCTCATATCCCATCCATCAGATCCTACACCTCATATCCCATCCATCAGATCCTACACCTCATATCCCATCCATCAGATCCTACACCTCATATCCCATCCATCAGATCCCACACCCTCATATCCCATCCATCAGATCCTACACCTCATATCCCATCCATCAGATTCTACACCCGATATCCCATCCATCAGATACCACACCCGATATCCCATCCATCAGATCCTACACCTCATATCCCATCCATCAGATCCCACACACGATATTCTATCCATCAGATCCCACACCGTCATATCCCATGTATCAGATTCCACCTCTCCATATTCTATCCATTTTCTACATTGCAGATGTTTGTGACTAGATTTGGCGGAGCCTGAAAGGTTTTGCAAGCAAATGTCCTACAAATAAACATGTGGCAAATATACATGTTGCAAATAAACATCATACAAATAGACTTCCAACAAAAAACATCCTACAAATAAACATCCTACAAATAAACATTCTACAAATAAACATCCTACAAATAAACATACTACAAATAACATGCTCTGGAGCTGCCACTGTCTCGTGGTATTTCTTAAACTTTTCGTTTGCAATAGCTACATGTACGTTCAATTAGACTAACATATTTATTTTGCTCATACGTACAGTCCCTAATAATTGATCGCACCACTTTCATTCTTCACTGATCGCCCCTCCCCACATTACGCTCACGTGTATTGTACGCTTTCACTCAGCTCATTAAATATATCGACCCAGAGCATCTCGCTCAAGGCCCTTTTCGTTTTTCATCGTTTCAATAGCGCAGCATAAAGTTTGTCTTTCATCTCGAGTTATTCTAGCAACCATTTTGGTAGCAGAGCGTGGTTCTCATCGATAGTTTTGTTTTCACGCTAGCCATCTATAGAAGAATGTCAGGCGAAGAGGAAACACAGGCTGAATCTGTGGAACAGCCAGACGATAGCAAGTTGCAGTCGTTGCGACGAGAAAAGTCAAAGTTCAAGTCTGCGCTGACCAAGAACAGAAATAAGCTAGCCTGGCTGCTACAAGACGAGCCCGACAAGAGCGCGATTCAACGACAATGCGAAGTCGTCACCGAGATATTCGAAGGTACAACCGAGACGCTGTACGAGCTGTGCGATGAGTTGAAACGGCAGAAAAGCGACGCAGCTTAGTATTCTCGGCTGCTCGACGAAATTGACGTAATTGAGGACGACTACCGGACGACCATGCAAGAAGTTCATCGGTACCTCAAGGACTACAGAACAACGACAAAAGCACCTGCAGTAGCGGCGGCACAAGAGGAGACAGTGGCAGCTCCAGAACATAACATCCTACAAATAACATCCTACAAATAAACATCCTACAAATAAACATCCTACAAATAAACATCCTACAAATAACATCTTAGAAATAAACATCCTACAAATAACATCTTAGAAATAAACATCCTACAAATAACATCCTACAAATGAAAATCCTACAAATAAACATTTCACAGAAAAACATCTGGCAAATAAACATTAATTCATTCTCCCCCCCCCCGCATATCGGAATTTTGAACTATGCACATCAATCCTCAGAGTGCTGATTGTCTGCGTGTGGCTACCGCCCCGCAAACCCAGCTGGCTACTCATAGTAGGCAATCTGGATCATTCGAATCTCAAAGCGAGAGGATGAGAATCCCGCTAAAACTCGCCAGCCAGGTGCTGAGAGTCGGGTTGCCCCAGCTGCTGACTGCCAGCTAATGGAGTATCGAGTTTCCAGGAAATGAAGGCCAGGAGTTTCACCTGGAGAGAGGGCCGAAATTCGATCCTGAGATCACGTTGTCATGGCAACTGGGGCAGAAGGCAGAGATGGAATTTGCCAAGCCTCAGTCTCAAGGAGTATCCGCGCCTCTCACTGACTGCAGGAGCTCACAGATTGAGTCGGCTTTCTCTGCTGGCTGCAGTGGCACAGAGTTTGGACTCGGTTCGAGCCACTAGTAACACATCATCTCTTTGGAAAGTGAGGAAGCAAATGAGGCAAAATGTGTTGTCTCTCGACTTGATGAAACATTGAGTTTGTAATCATCCACCAGCAACAACACAATACAAACAACAGTAACAACACAATATAAGCTACAGTAACAACACAATATCAACTACAGTAGCACCACAATATAAGCTACAGTAACAACACAATATAAGCTACAGTAACAACACAATATCAGCTACAGTAACAACATAATATCAGCTACAGTAACAACATAATATCAGCTACAGTAACAACACAATATCAGCTACAGTAACAACATAATATCAGCTACAGTAACAACATAATATCAGCTACAGTAACAACATAATATCAGCTACAGTAACAACACAATATAAGCTACAGTAACAACACAATATCAGCTACAGTAACAACATAATATCAGCTACAGTAACAACACAATATCAGCTACAGTAACAACATAATATCAGCTACAGTAACAACATAATATCAGCTACAGTAACAACACAATATCAGCTACAGTAACAACACAATATCAGCTACTGTAAAACCCCAATATCAACAACAGTAGCACACAATAAACACTGCGGCCTCCTTCCACTTTCTCTCTTCTCCCCTCAAACGCGCACCTACAGATTCGCATCCCCATCTGGCTGCATTCCTGGCTCTTCGCCAAGAACTACTCAAGTAACATATTCATAGGACGCTGCAGACAGGCAGGCAGGCAGACAGACAGGCAGGCAGACAGACAGACAGACAGACAGACAGACAGACAGACAGACAGACAGACAGAAAGACACTAAGAAAGACAGACAGACAGACAGACAGACGGACACTAAGACAGACAGACAGACAGACAGACAGAAAGACACTAAGAAAGACAGACAGACAGACAGACAGACGGACACTAAGACAGACAGACAGACAGACAGACAGACAGACAGACAGACAGACAGACAGACAGACAGACAGACAGACGGACACTAAGACAGACAGACAGACAGACAGACAGACACTAAGACAGACAGACAGACAGACAGACAGACAGACAGACAGACAGACAGACAGACAGACAGACAGACAGACAGACAGACAGACAGACAGACAGACAGACAGACAGACAGACAGACAGACAGACAGACAGACAGACACAGAACACTCGAAATTTATGGTAAATGTTTTGAAGGCAACTTTTCGCTGAAAAATACACTACAGAGATAGGAGGTTTTAATTTTTTCAGCACAAAAAATGTTATTGCTTTTGATAGGAGGCAGATCCAGTGTTCATCTTTTGATATGTTGTGCCTTTCTTATTGCTCTATCAATTTTCATAAAGCTTTTCGTTCAGAAATAGTTTTAAAGGCAGGTTTCACAGGAAAAATCCACTAGGGAGATAGGAAATTTCACGATTTTCAGCACTAAAACACTGATTGGGTCTCTTAACAGTGTCAGAGAAAGTTCTAATCACACTATTTTGTGCCTCACATGCTGCTCTAACGACGCATTAATCGATTTTTCATGTTAAATTGGTCTTGTCATTATTTTAAACGCTTTTTCAAGTGACAGACCAATTTAACATGAAAAATCGATTAATGCGTCGTTAGAGCAGCATGTGAGGCACAAAATAGTGTGATTAGAACTTTCTCTGACACTGTTAAGAGACCCAAGCACTGTTTTAGTGTTGAAAATCGTGAAATTTCCTATCTCTGTAGTGTTTTTCAGGCGAAATCGCCACTGCCTTCAAAATATTTACCATAGATTTCGAGTGCAGCATCCTTCTACTTGAGTTGTCCTCGCTCTTCGCATTCCCATCGCCACTGCTCAGTTTCCAAGCCCCAGCCCCAGTCTCCCCTCGCACGCCATTGGTCCCCTGCGCCTCCCAGGCCACCTGCCGCTCATGACGGGTGCATATCAGCATCTGAACTGCCCCCGTGTGCAGGTCTCACCCAGCATCCAGCAGCGCGAACCCCACCATTCTATCCATCCGCATCGCCCGAGCCGCATGGCGTGGGTGAAGTGCTGCTGCGAGACCAAATTCCAGATCTTCATCGCCATCATCACCTGTCTGGCCATGGCCATCACCATCTTCATCATACTGGCCATGGGCGACGTCTTCAAGTCCTGGTGGTGACGGGGCGCCTCGCCAGCTCTGCTCCGCCAGCGTCCCTGTGCTGCTCTGTAAATTTTCGAACATGATTTTTCGCGTCTGCACTGTGTACTTTTGCATGTACTGTGTACTTTTGCATGTACTGTGTTCTTTTGCATGTACTGTGTACTGTTGCATGTACTGTGTACTTTTGCATGTACTGTGTACTGTTGCATGTACTGTGTACTTTTGCATGTACCGTGTACTTTTGCATGCACTGTGTTCTTTTTCATGTACTGTGTACTGTTGCATGTACTGTGTACTTTTGCATGCACTGTGTACTTTTGCTTCAATCTGCGCTGTTGAAACACGAAATTAAAAGAATCGCGGATTCTGAGAAATAGTATTAATATATATATGTATACATATATATCATTTTATGGATATTTTGGAATTGCTGCAAGGAGATTTGAGTCAAGTCGTTGCTCATTTAATACTGAAGTGCAACTCAAGTCAGAAGGTGCATGCATTCTGAGATAAAATATTCATGTCAGTGACTCATCCCAGTGTCTGATTTCAGCGACTGATCTCAATGACTGATCTCAGTGTCTCATCTCAGTGACTGATCCAAGCGTCTCATCTCAGTGTCTCATTTCAGTGACTCATCTCAGTGTCTCATCTCAGTGACTGATCCAAGCGTCTCATCTCAGTGTCTCATCTCAGTGTCTCATCTCAGTGACTCATCTCAGTGACTGATCCAAGCGTCTCATCTCAGTGTCTCATCTCAGTGACTCATCTCAGTGTCTCATCTCAGTGACTGATCCAAGCGTCTCATCTCAGTGTCTCATCTCAGTGTCTCATCTCAGTGACTCATCTCAGTGACTCATCTCAGTGACTGATCCAAGCGTCTCATCTCAGTGACTCATCTCAGTGACTCATCTCAGTGACTGATCCCAGCGTCTCATCCCACCGTCTCATCTCAGTGTCTCATCTCTCAGTGACTCATCTCAGTGACTGATCCCAGCATCTCATCTCAGTGTCTCATCTCTCAGTGACTCATCTCAGTGACTGATCTCAGCATCTCATCTCAGTGACTCATCTCAGTGACTGATCCCAGCATCTCATCTCAGTGTCTCATCTCTCAGTGACTCATCTCAGTGACTGATCTCAGTGCCTCATCTAAGTGACTCATCTCAGTCTCAACTTACCCTTCAACTTACTTAACCTTCTCAAACCCCACCATCAAAGAGTGGGTTTCCAGGCTCCGATGAAGCAGTCTCTTCCACTGTCTGATTTCCACTGTCCCAGCAAACCAGGCGCTGGGAAATCTTCAGAGTCCGAAGCAAACCCACCAGTGAACTGTCGAGCTCCTCGCTTTTAGGAGGCAGTGAAAAATCAGAGTGCAGCACAGCTTCCCGCAGCTCCATCATTGATTAATTGATCATTTCGAACTTAGCGCGAGACCCGGATGGAATCTTAACAGCTGCAGGTGCAGAATTCCCACCAGTATTGACCGCATGAGTTTTCATTTTTTGAGTATGTCAGGAGACTGGAGTTCCGAAATTAAAAAATATATGCATGACAGAGATGCAAGTGAGAGTAGGCAGAGATGTACATAGATCAAGTGAGAGTAGACAGAGATGCAGATAGATTAAGTGAGAGTAGACAGAGATGCAGATAGATTAAGTGAGAGTAGACAGAGATGCAGATAGATTAAGTGAGAGCAGACAGAGATGCAGATAGATTAAGTAAGAGCGGGCAGAGATGCAGATAGATCAAGTGGGATTTGAACAGTAGACCGTGATATCTCCAGTAAGAGTAGACCCAGGAAAGCATGAGATGAGATGGGGGGCAGATAAGGGAAAGGCGAAGTTCCAACAAAAAGCAGAGAAGCGGCGGTCAGGAAGATGCGGCACAGAAAGAGGCGGTGACGAATGGCTCAGGGGGGGGGCTGGCCGGGATTTCTGAGCACGCTTGGCTGAGCGCTTCTCGTCTGAGCGCGGATTTCAGCCGGAGAGTCAAAGGGAGATTAAAAAGAGCGGGAGGGCAGAGAGAGAGAGAGGCTGGGCCCCGCCCGAGTGCATCATTTTTCAGTTTCATAATTTGAGCCGGCCAGCCCGGCTTATCGCAGCCGCGGGGCCGCCAGGCGGCTTATCTGATGCGGCACGCACTGGCCGGCCACTTCATTACCGGCGCTGCGGAAGCTACACAGTAACAGCGGAGCAGCGGCAGGTTAGCAGCCGCATAGCAACAACGGGACAGCAACAGCTCGTTAATTGGCATAGCAACCACCTAGCAATGACATAAGCAAACTCAACAACTCACAGAAACCGCATAGCAACACAGCAACAAAATAGCAACACACAGCAACTGCATAGAAACACACAGCAACTGCATAGCAACACACAGAAACTTCATAGAAACACACAGCAACTGCATAGCAACACACAGCAACCGCATAGCAACACACATCAACTGAATAGCAACACAGCAACAACATGGCAACACACAACTGCATAGTAGTACACAGCAACGGCATAGAAACACACAGCAACCGCATAGCAACACACAGCAACTGCACTGCAACACAAAGCAACGGCATAGCAACCCACAACAAACGCGCAGCATGGTTTCAATTCACAGTAAGCATTAGCAAGCTTAAAAATCAAATAAAACCCCAATAAAAATGATATCCTATTAAATTGATAAAATTGCAAGTGATATTAAAATTATAGTGACCGGGTCACGACCTTCAGCTCACATTTTACTTGGTTAATCAAGCCTACAACAGTTACTGAAATAAAGCAGAAGCAGTCAAAAATGTTAATCCGCTGCAGAAATTGGAAATAATACAAAGCAGAAAGCGGTGCTCAGATTGAGCTGAAAAAAGCAGGTAAAATTAACAGCTGAAATTAATGAATGATACAGACGGAACCACAATAACTACAACACAGGGTAATGCTGAGCGTTGCTAATTTCACCAACTAGTCAGTGAAGCCGCAAAAATGAGCACTGTTGTGAATCAGATTCTAGGAAAACTAACTTTACAGTATGAGCAAGCGGCCACTCAGCTGCCGCTTCCGAACCAGGGCCAGCTCTGCTATGGGTTGCTACGGGCCAATCCCTGATCCCAGGCCTTCAAATCCAATCCTTCAGATCCCTTTAAATCCCATACTTCAGATCCCTACAAATCCCACACTTCAGCTCCCTACAAATCCCATACTTCAGATCCCTACAAATCCCACACTTCAGATCTCTGCAAATCCCATCCTTCAGATCCCTACAAATCCCATCCTTCAGATCCCTACAAATCCCATCCTTCAGATCCCTACAAATCCCATCCTTCAGATCTCAGCAAATCCCATCCTTCAGATCCCTACAAATCCCATCCTTCAGATCCCTACAAATCCCATCCTTCAGATCCCTACAAATCCCATCCTTCAGATCTCAGCAAATCCCATCCTTCAGATCCCTACAAATCCCATCCTTCAGATCCCTACAAATCCCATCCTTCAGATCTCAGCAAATCCCATCCTTCAGATCCCTACAAATCCCATCCTTCAGATCCCTACAAATCCCATCCTTCAGCTCCCTACAAATCCCATACTTCAGATCCCTACAAATCCCACACTTCAGATCTCTGCAAATCCCATCCTTCAGATCCCTACAAATCCCATACTTCAGATCCCTACAAATCCCATCCTTCAGATCTCTACAAATCCCATCCTTCAGATCTCTACAAATCCCATACTTCAGATCCCTACAAATCCCATTCTTCAGATCCCTATAAATCTCATCCTTCAGATCCCTACAAATCCCATCCTTCAGATCCCTACAAATCCCACACTTCAGATCCCTACAAATCTCATCCTTCAGATCCCTACAAATCCCATCCTTCAGATCTCTGCAAATCCCATCCTTCAGATCTCTGCAAATCCCACACTTCAGATCTCTGCAAATCCCATCCTTCAGATCCCTACAAATGCCATACTTTAGATCCCTTTAAATCCCATCCTTCAGATCCCTACAAATCCCATCCTTCAGATCCCTACAAATCCCATCCTTCAGATCCCTACAAATCCCATCCTTCAGATCTCTGCAAATCCCATACTTCAGATCCCTAGAAATCCCATCTTTCAGATCCCTACAAATCCCATCCTTCAGATCTCAGCAAATCCCATCCTTCAGATCCCTACAAATCCCATCCTTCAGATCCCTACAAATCCCACACTTCAGATCCCTACAAATCCCATCCTTCAGATCCCTACAAATCCCATCCTTCAGATCCCTACAAATCCCACACTTCAGATCCCTACAAATCTCATCCTTCAGATCCCTACAAATCCCATCCTTCAGATCCCTACAAATCCCATCCTTCAGATCTCAGCAAATCCCATCCTTCAGATCCCTACAAATCCCATCCTTCAGATCCCTACAAATCCCATCCTTCAGCTCCCTACAAATCCCATACTTCAGATCCCTACAAATCCCACACTTCAGATCTCTGCAAATCCCATCCTTCAGATCCCTACAAATCCCATACTTCAGATCCCTACAAATCCCATCCTTCAGATCTCTACAAATCCCATCCTTCAGATCTCTACAAATCCCATACTTCAGATCCCTACAAATCCCATTCTTCAGATCCCTATAAATCTCATCCTTCAGATCCCTACAAATCCCATCCTTCAGATCCCTACAAATCCCACACTTCAGATCCCTACAAATCTCATCCTTCAGATCCCTACAAATCCCATCCTTCAGATCTCTGCAAATCCCATCCTTCAGATCTCTGCAAATCCCACACTTCAGATCTCTGCAAATCCCATCCTTCAGATCCCTACAAATGCCATACTTTAGATCCCTTTAAATCCCATCCTTCAGATCCCTACAAATCCTATCCTTCAGATCCCTACAAATCCCATCCTTCAGATCCCTACAAATCCCATCCTTCAGATCTCTGCAAATCCCATACTTCAGATCCCTACAAATCCCATCCTTCAGATCCCTACAAATCCCATCCTTCAGATCTCTGCAAATCCCATCCTTCAGATCCCTACAAATCCCATCCTTCAGATCCCTACAAATCCCATCCTTCAGATCTCTGCAAATCCCATACTTCAGATCTCTGCAAATCTCATCCTTCAGATCCCTACAAATCCCATCCTTCAGATCCCTACAAATCCAATCCTTCAGATCCCTTTAAATCCCATCCTTCAGATCCCTACAAATCCCACACTTCAGCTCCCTACAAATCCCATACTTCAGATCCCTACAAATCCCACACTTCAGATCTCTGCAAATCCCATCCTTCAGATCCCTACAAATCCCATCCTTCAGATCCCTACAAATCCCATCCTTCAGATCCCTACAAATCCCATCCTTCAGATCTCAGCAAATCCCATCCTTCAGATCCCTACAAATCCCATCCTTCAGATCCCTACAAATCCCACACTTCAGATCCCTACAAATCTCATCCTTCAGATCCCTACAAATCCCATCCTTCAGATCCCTACAAATCCCATCCTTCAGATCTCAGCAAATCCCATCCTTCAGATCCCTACAAATCCCATCCTTCAGATCCCTACAAATCCCATCCTTCAGCTCCCTACAAATCCCATACTTCAGATCCCTACAAATCCCACACTTCAGATCTCTGCAAATCCCATCCTTCAGATCCCTACAAATCCCATACTTCAGATCCCTACAAATCCCATCCTTCAGATCTCTACAAATCCCATCCTTCAGATCTCTACAAATCCCATACTTCAGATCCCTACAAATCCCATTCTTCAGATCCCTATAAATCTCATCCTTCAGATCCCTACAAATCCCATCCTTCAGATCCCTACAAATCCCACACTTCAGATCCCTACAAATCTCATCCTTCAGATCCCTACAAATCCCATCCTTCAGATCTCTGCAAATCCCATCCTTCAGATCTCTGCAAATCCCACACTTCAGATCTCTGCAAATCCCATCCTTCAGATCCCTACAAATGCCATACTTTAGATCCCTTTAAATCCCATCCTTCAGATCCCTACAAATCCTATCCTTCAGATCCCTACAAATCCCATCCTTCAGATCTCTACAAATCCCATCCTTCAGATCTCTGCAAATCCCATACTTCAGATCCCTACAAATCCCATCCTTCAGATCCCTACAAATCCCATCCTTCAGATCTCTGCAAATCCCATCCTTCAGATCCCTACAAATCCCATCCTTCAGATCCCTACAAATCCCATCCTTCAGATCTCTGCAAATCCCATACTTCAGATCTCTGCAAATCTCATCCTTCAGATCCCTACAAATCCCATCCTTCAGATCCCTACAAATCCAATCCTTCAGATCCCTTTAAATCCCATCCTTCAGATCCCTACAAATCCCACACTTCAGCTCCCTACAAATCCCATACTTCAGATCCCTACAAATCCCACACTTCAGATCTCTGCAAATCCCATCCTTCAGATCCCTACAAATCCCATCCTTCAGATCCCTACAAATCCCATCCTTCAGATCCCTACAAATCCCATCCTTCAGATCTCAGCAAATCCCATCCTTCAGATCCCTACAAATCCCATCCTTCAGATCCCTACAAATCCCATCCTTCAGATCCCTACAAATCCCATCCTTCAGATCTCAGCAAATCCCATCCTTCAGATCCCTACAAATCCCATCCTTCAGATCCCTACAAATCCCATCCTTCAGATCTCAGCAAATCCCATCCTTCAGATCCCTACAAATCCCATCCTTCAGATCCCTACAAATCCCATCCTTCAGCTCCCTACAAATCCCATACTTCAGATCCCTACAAATCCCACACTTCAGATCTCTGCAAATCCCATCCTTCAGATCTCTACAAATCCCATACTTCAGATCCCTACAAATCCCATCCTTCAGATCTCTACAAATCCCATCCTTCAGATCTCTACAAATCCCATACTTCAGATCCCTACAAATCCCATTCTTCAGATCCCTATAAATCTCATCCTTCAGATCCCTACAAATCCCATCCTTCAGATCCCTACAAATCCCACACTTCAGATCCCTACAAATCTCATCCTTCAGATCCCTACAAATCCCATCCTTCAGATCTCTGCAAATCCCATCCTTCAGATCTCTGCAAATCCCACACTTCAGATCTCTGCAAATCCCATCCTTCAGATCCCTACAAATGCCATACTTTAGATCCCTTTAAATCCCATCCTTCAGATCCTACAAATCCCATCCTTCAGATCTCTGCAAATCCCATCCTTCAGATCCCTACAAATCCCATCCTTCAGATCTCTGCAAATCCCATACTTCAGATCCCTAGAAATCCCATCTTTCAGATCCCTACAAATCCCATCCTTCAGATCTCAGCAAATCCCATCCTTCAGATCCCTACAAATCCCATCCTTCAGATCCCTACAAATCCCACACTTCAGATCCCTACAAATCCCATCCTTCAGATCCCTACAAATCCCATCCTTCAGATCCCTACAAATCCCACACTTCAGATCCCTACAAATCTCATCCTTCAGATCCCTACAAATCCCATCCTTCAGATCCCTACAAATCCCATCCTTCAGATCTCAGCAAATCCCATCCTTCAGATCCCTACAAATCCCATCCTTCAGATCCCTACAAATCCCATCCTTCAGCTCCCTACAAATCCCATACTTCAGATCCCTACAAATCCCACACTTCAGATCTCTGCAAATCCCATCCTTCAGATCCCTACAAATCCCATACTTCAGATCCCTACAAATCCCATCCTTCAGATCTCTACAAATCCCATCCTTCAGATCTCTACAAATCCCATACTTCAGATCCCTACAAATCCCATTCTTCAGATCCCTATAAATCTCATCCTTCAGATCCCTACAAATCCCATCCTTCAGATCCCTACAAATCCCATACTTCAGATCTCTACAAATCCCATACTTCAGATCCCTAGAAATCCCATCCTTCAGATCCCTACAAATCCCATCCTTCAGATCTCAGCAAATCCCATCCTTCAGATCCCTACAAATCCCATCCTTCAGATCCCTACAAATCCCACACTTCAGATCCCTACAAATCCCATCCTTCAGATCCCTACAAATCCCATCCTTCAGATCCCTACAAATCCCATCCTTCAGATCCCTACAAATCCATCCTTCAGATCCCTACAAATCCCATCCTTCAGATCCCTACAAATCCCATCCTTCAGATCTCACAAATCCCATCCTTCAGATCCCTACAAATCCCATCCTTCAGATCCCTACAAATCCCATCCTTCAGATCCCTACAAATCCCATACATCAGATCCCTACAAATCCCATCCTTCAGATCTCTGCAAATCCCATCCTTCAGCTCCCTACAAATCCCATACTTCAGATCCCTACAAATCCCATCCTTCAGATCCCTACAAATCCCATCCTTCAGATCCCTACAAATCCCATACTTCAGATCCCTACAAATCCCATACTTCAGATCCCTATAAATCCATCCTTCAGATCCCTACAAATCCCATCCTTCAGATCCCTACAAATCCCATACTTCAGATCCTACAAATCCCATACTTCAGATCCCTAGAAATCCCATCTTCAGATCCCTACAAATCCCATACTTCAGATCCCTACAAATCTCATACTTCAGATTCCTACAAATCCCATACTTCAGATCCCTTCGAATCCCATACTTCAGATCCCTACAAATCCCATACTTCAGATCCTACAAATCCCATCTTCAGATCCCTTCGAATCCCATACTTCAGATCTCTGCAAATCCCATACTTCAGATCCCTACAAATCCCATCCTTCAGATCCCTACAAATCCCATACTTCAGATCCCTACAAATCCATACTTCAGATTCCTACAAATCCCATACTTCAGATCCCTTCGAATCCCATCTTCAGATCCTACAAATCCCATACTTCAGATCCTACAAATCCCATCCTTCAGATCCCTTCAAATCCCATCCTTCAGATCTCTGCAAATCCCATACTTCAGATCCCTACAAATCCCATCCTTCAGATCTCTGCAAATCCCATCTTCAGATCCCTACAAATCCCATCCTTCAGATCCCTACAAATCCCATCCTTCAGATCCCTACAAATCCCATCCTTCAGATCCCTACAAATCCCATCCTTCAGATCCCTACAAATCCCATCCTTCAGATCCCTACAAATCCCATCCTTCAGATCCCTACAAATCCCATCCTTCAGATCCCTACAAATCCCATCCTTCAGATCCCTACAAATCCCATCCTTCAGATCCCTACAAATCCCATCTTCAGATCCCTACAAATCCCACCTTCAGATCTCTGCAAATCCCATCCTTCAGATCCCTACAAATCCCATACTTCAGATCCCTACAAATCCCATCCTTCAGATCTCTACAAATCCCATCCTTCAGATCTCTACAAATCCCATACTTCAGATCCCTACAAATCCCATTCTTCAGATCCCTATAAATCTCATCCTTCAGATCCCTACAAATCCCATCTTCAGATCCCTACAAATCCCACACTTCAGATCCCTACAAATCTCATCCTTCAGATCCCTACAAATCCCATCCTTCAGATCTCTGCAAATCCCATCCTTCAGATCTCTGCAAATCCCACACTTCAGATCTCTGCAAATCCCATCCTTCAGATCCCTACAAATGCCATACTTTAGATCCCTTTAAATCCCATCCTTCAGATCCCTACAAATCCTATCCTTCAGATCCCTACAAATCCCATCCTTCAGATCCCTACAAATCCCATCCTTCAGATCTCTGCAAATCCCATACTTCAGATCCCTACAAATCCCATCCTTCAGATCCCTACAAATCCCATCCTTCAGATCTCTGCAAATCCCATCCTTCAGATCCCTACAAATCCCATCCTTCAGATCCCTACAAATCCCATCCTTCAGATCTCTGCAAATCCCATACTTCAGATCTCTGCAAATCTCATCCTTCAGATCCCTACAAATCCCATCCTTCAGATCCCTACAAATCCCATACTTCAGATCTCTACAAATCCCATACTTCAGATCCCTAGAAATCCCATCCTTCAGATCCCTACAAATCCCATACTTCAGATCCCTACAAATCTCATACTTCAGATTCCTACAAATCCCATACTTCAGATCCCTTCGAATCCCATACTTCAGATCCCTACAAATCCCATACTTCAGATTCCTACAAATCCCATACTTCAGATCCCTTCGAATCCCATACTTCAGATCTCTGCAAATCCCATACTTCAGATCCCTAGAAATCCCATCCTTCAGATCCCTACAAATCCCATACTTCAGATCCCTACAAATCTCATACTTCAGATTCCTACAAATCCCATACTTCAGATCCCTTCGAATCCCATACTTCAGATCCCTACAAATCCATACTTCAGATTCCTACAAATCCCATACTTCAGATCCCTTCGAATCCCATCCTTCAGATCTCTGCAAATTCCATACTTCAGATCCCTACAAATCCCATCCTTCAGATCTCTGCAAATCCCATACTTCAGATCCCTAGAAATCCCATCCTTCAGATCCCTACAAATCCCATCCTTCAGATCTCAGCAAATCCCATCCTTCAGATCCCTACAAATCCCATCCTTCAGATCCCTACAAATCCCATCCTTCAGATCCCTACAAATCCCACACTTCAGATCCCTACAAATCTCATCCTTCAGATCCCTACAAATCCCATCCTTCAGATCCCTACAAATCCCATCCTTCAGATCTCAGCAAATCCCATCCTTCAGATCCCTACAAATCCCATCCTTCAGATCCCTACAAATCCCATCCTTCAGCTCCCTACAAATCCCATACTTCAGATCCCTACAAATCCCACACTTCAGATCTCTGCAAATCCCATCCTTCAGATCCCTACAAATCCCATACTTCAGATCCCTACAAATCCCATCCTTCAGATCTCTACAAATCCCATCCTTCAGATCTCTACAAATCCCATACTTCAGATCCCTACAAATCCCATTCTTCAGATCCCTATAAATCTCATCCTTCAGATCCCTACAAATCCCATCCTTCAGATCCCTACAAATCCCACACTTCAGATCCCTACAAATCTCATCCTTCAGATCCCTACAAATCCCATCCTTCAGATCTCTGCAAATCCCATCCTTCAGATCTCTGCAAATCCCACACTTCAGATCTCTGCAAATCCCATCCTTCAGATCCCTACAAATGCCATACTTTAGATCCCTTTAAATCCCATCCTTCAGATCCCTACAAATCCTATCCTTCAGATCCCTACAAATCCCATCCTTCAGATCCCTACAAATCCCATCCTTCAGATCTCTGCAAATCCCATACTTCAGATCCCTACAAATCCCATCCTTCAGATCCCTACAAATCCCATCCTTCAGATCTCTGCAAATCCCATCCTTCAGATCCCTACAAATCCCATCCTTCAGATCCCTACAAATCCCATCCTTCAGATCTCTGCAAATCCCATACTTCAGATCTCTGCAAATCTCATCCTTCAGATCCCTACAAATCCCATCCTTCAGATCCCTACAAATCCCATACTTCAGATCTCTACAAATCCCATACTTCAGATCCCTAGAAATCCCATCCTTCAGATCCCTACAAATCCCATACTTCAGATCCCTACAAATCTCATACTTCAGATTCCTACAAATCCCATACTTCAGATCCCTTCGAATCCCATACTTCAGATCCCTACAAATCCCATACTTCAGATTCCTACAAATCCCATACTTCAGATCCCTTCGAATCCCATACTTCAGATCTCTGCAAATCCCATACTTCAGATCCCTAGAAATCCCATCCTTCAGATCCCTACAAATCCCATACTTCAGATCCCTACAAATCTCATACTTCAGATTCCTACAAATCCCATACTTCAGATCCCTTCGAATCCCATACTTCAGATCCCTACAAATCCCATACTTCAGATTCCTACAAATCCCATACTTCAGATCCCTTCGAATCCCATCCTTCAGATCTCTGCAAATTCCATACTTCAGATCCCTACAAATCCCATACTTCAGATCCCTGCAAATCCCATCTATCAGATTTCTTCAGATCCCTTCAACCCCAATGGGTGCCGCGCCGCAGTCAGGCATGACAAGAAGCTCCAATACTAATTAATGACCGGTGAGACTCGCGTGGAGGTGCGAGTTCGAACGCGCAATATTATAAAGTACAAGTACGTGCAGCGATTGACTGCTGACTTGATGGCACGCCTTTTTGATGTTTTATTTAATGGAGTAAAGTATTCCGCTTCCGCTGCTCTACCGAGGTTAATTAAATGAAAGTGCATCGAGTACTTTTCTGCAACTGCAAACCGGCGGCTCAGCCGCTGCCGCCAGCGCGGCTGCTGCTGCTCTTCGAGCTTGAAGCCAGACTGACCACCTGCGGGTTGAAGGGGAGGTGTGGGATCTTATAGATGGGATATGGTGTGGGGATTTTACAGATGAGATATAGAGGTGTGGGATCTTATATAGCTGGGATATAGAGGTTTGGGATCTTATAGATGAGATATAGAGGTGTGGGATCTTATATAGATGGGATATAGAGGTGTGGGATCTTATATAGATAGGATATAGAGGTGTGGGATCTTATAGATGAGATATAGAGGTATGGGATCTTATATAGATGGGATATGGGGTGTGGGATGCTATGGATAGGACATTGAGGTGTGGGATCTTATAGATGAGATATAGAGGTGTAGGATTTTATATAGCTGGGATATGGAGGCGTGGGATCTTATATAGATGGGAGATGGAGGTGTGGGATCTTATATAGATGGGACATGGAAGTGTGGGATCTTAAAGATGGGTTATGGAGGTGTGAGATCCTACAGATGGGAGATGGAGTTGTGGGATCTTATAGATGGGACATGGAGGTGTGGGATCTTATAGATGGGATATGGTGTGGGATCTTAAAGATTGAATACGTAGGTGTGGGACCTTATAGATGGGATACGGAGGTGTGGGATCTTATATAAATGGTATATAGAGGTGTAGGATCGTATAGATGGGATACGGAGGTGTGGGATCGTATAGATGGGATACGGAGGTGTGGGATCTTATAGATGGGATACGGAGGTGTGGGATCTTATATAGATGGTATAAGGAGGTGTGGGATGCTATGAATAGGATATTGAGGTGTGGAATCTGATCTGAAGCTAATGGGATAAAGAGGATCTGAGATAAAGAGTAAAACTGGCACAAAAGTCAGCACCAAATCGCATTAAGCCAAGAAAGCGGATTTGGGCACCGCGGCCTGCCCTGCCAGTCCCCAGGCCACGCAAGCACTGGGTTTCACCTTTGGCCCACACAGCCTTGGGAACGGCGGGGTCGGGAAGGGAAGAGTGGGACGAAGGACCCCCTGCCCCGGGCAGGCAGGGCAATCGATGCGGGCGGCCCAATTAACTGCAGGGCCCGGCCAACCGTGAGCTGCCGGCCGGTGAACTCGGGCGGAAGCCAGGACGGGGGGGGCAAAGCCGGGGTTCGAAATTAGCTTCGTTATTTTACGGGGGCCCATGGAGTGCGGGGTTACTACGGCTGCTCAGCCGTTACCGGATTTCATGGCCGCTGACTGTACGAAACTCCTTCTGGCTGCTCAGGAGAAAGCGCACTGCTTGACCTTCGGGTTGCTGTGTTTATATAGGGGATTTATAAAGACATCAGATCATGTATATGAGCACAGCATAACCATGAGCACAGCATGATCATGAGCACAGCATGACCATGAGCACAGCATGACCATGAGCACAGCATGATCATGAGCACAGCATGACCATGAGCATGACCATGAGCACAGCATGACCATGAGCACAGCATGATCATGAGCACAGCATGACCATGAGCACAGCATGACCATGAGCACAGCATGACCATGAGCACAGCATGACCATGAGCACACAATGACCATGAGCACAGCATGACTATGAGCACAGCATGACCATGAGCACAGCATGACCATGAGCACAGCATGACCATGAGAACACAACAACCATGAGAACACAACAACCATGAGCACAG
This sequence comes from Macrostomum lignano, assembly GCA_002269645.1. NCBI lineage: Eukaryota > Metazoa > Platyhelminthes > Macrostomidae > Macrostomum > Macrostomum lignano. The sequence goes on from NIVC01000672.1 coordinate 351,647, forward strand.
CATGACCATGAGCACACAATGACCATGAGCACAGCATGACTATGAGCACAGCATGACCATGAGCACAGCATGACCATGAGCACAGCATGACCATGAGCACAGCATAACCATAAGCACAGTATGACCATGAGCACAGCATAACCATGAGCACACAATGACAATGAGCACAGCATGACCATGAGCACACAATGACCATGAGCACAGCATGACCATGAGCACACAATGACAATGAGCACAGCATGACCATGAGCACACAATGACCATGAGCACAGCGTGACCATGAGCACAGCATTACCATGAGCACACAACAACCATGAGCACACAATGACCATGAGCACAGTATGACCAAGAGCAAACCCTCCCAAGGAAGCCAGCGCCAAGGACTCCGCAGTCCTTACCATCCTGGCCGCCTCGTCCAGGCACTCGCAGACGCTGACGGCGGCGCCGCTCTCCCTGCGCAGCAGCTGCCTGGCCTCGCTGCCGCGGTTGCCCTGCAGCCGGACCACCACGGGCAGGCCAGGCCGAAGGCGCTGCAGCGCGGAGACGAGGCCCTCCGCCACGACGTCGCAGCGGACGATGCCGCCGAAGATGTTCACCAGCGCGGCGGTGACGCGGCCGTCCGAGCCGATGATGTCCAGCGCCTGCGCCACCTGCTTGGCCGTGACGGTGCCGCCGACGTCAAGGAAGTTGGCGGGCTCGCCGCCGTGCAGCTTGACGATGTCCATGGTGGCCATGGCCAGGCCCGCGCCGTTCACCAGGCAGCCGATGTCGCCATCCATGCCGACGTACTTCAGGCCGCAGCCGGCCGCCGTAGCGTCGCGCGGGTCCTCCTGGGCCCAGTCGCGGGCGCTGCAGAGCTCCGGCTGGCGGAAGCGCGCGTTCGAGTCCACGTTGAGCTTGCAGTCCAGGCACAGCACTGCGGGTTTGGAGTGGGGAAATTATCTAGGGGAGATTTATTGCATAGGGAGATTTTTCCTATAGGAGATTTATCCCTTGGGAGATTTATCCTATGGGGAGATTATTCTATGTTGAGATTTATCCTACATGTATGGGGAGATTTATCCTATGGGAGATTTATCGTATGGGGAGATTTATCCTAAGGGGAAATTTATCCTATGAGGAGATTTATCTCATGGGGAGATTTATTGCATAGGGGAGATTTATCATATAAGGAGATTTATCCTATGGGGAGATTGATTCTTTAGGGAGATTTATTCTATAGGAGATTTGTCCCATAAATAGATACATTCCATAGTAGAGATCCTATGGTTATGAGCTCCTATCTACGATATACTTAATCCCCACGCAGCGGGAACAATGTCTCAAAAATCTCCCATCGACCGCTAATAATGAATGCGGCAAGTCAACGACTTATCGTGATGAAATCCACAAGAACAAAAAAACTCCAGCGCTGCTACTAACAGCAGTCAGCAGCGGGCAATGCAAACGGAGACTCACCCTGGCCGTGCGAGTCCACAGCCGCCGGGTTCACCTCCAGCAGCGTGGCGTCAGAAGCGCTGAACATCCTGCAGAGCTGCTGAGCGAATCGCGCCGCGGACTCCGCCTCCCGGCCGGCCAGCCCCAGCACCCGCTCCGCCACCTCGGCCGCGCCCGCCCCGGACAGCGCCGCCTCCGGGCCCAGCGGCCGGGCCACCACGCTGGACGCCGCCTCCTCGATGCCGGTGCCGCCGAGCCGAGCGGCCATAAGGATCGGGCCGCCGCTGCCCCCCGTATCCATGGCAACCGCCAGGTAGAACTCGCGCACCGGCTTGGCCGGCTCCACCACAAGCAGGCGGTGGCAGGGCCGGCCCTCCGGACCCGTCTGCCGGGTGCGCAGCCGGTGGCCCAGCATCCCCTGCGCCAGCAGCCGCGCTTCATCCGCCCCAGCCGCCAGACGGACGCCGCCGCCGGCCAGGCCGCTGCTCCACTCGCCGCGGGACCGCCCGCCTGCCAGCACTTGCGCCTTCAGCATCACCTGCGGCCTGCCGGTGCGCCGCTCTGACGGAGTGCGCGGGGTGGCGGTCCCAGTGAGTTTGGGGTGGCGGTCCCAGTGAGTTTGGGGTGGCGGTCCCAGTGAGTTTGGGGTGGCGGTCCCAGTGAGTTTGGGGTGGCGGTCCCAGTGAGTTTGGAGGGGGTGGCGGTCCCAGTGAGTTTGGGGTGGCGGTCCCAGTGAGTTTGGGGTGGCGGTCCCAGTGAGTTTGGAGGGGGTGGCGGTCCCAGTGAGTTTTGGAGGGGGTGGCGGTCCCAGTGAGTTTGGGAGGGGGTGGCGGTCCCAGTGAGTTTGGGAGGGGGAGGTTGGTAGCGATCTGATTCAATGCATCGCAGCCCAGCTCACCGAGCTCTCTAGCAAATGTGTAGACCTCATCAGCAGAGCTGGCCAGCTCAAAGTCGGGCACCAGAATCCCATTCTTCCTGAGCAGGCTCATGGCAGTGTGCTCATGCACATTGAACTGCCGTCTTTGCTTCTGGCTGACAGTCTAAAATTAAGTGCAGGAAAGTGTTTCTCCATATAAAAAAATAAAAATTTTCAGACTCAAAGCAGCTGTTTTAAGCAGCCTGGAAACATTTATTAATTCTGAAGTGTCTACTCTTGAGCCTAAGACTATCAGACTTGAAGTAAAGCAAAAAAAAGAAATCAAAGGCATTGCTAAAATGTAAGGTTAGGCCCCTATGCAAGATGAGAGGCACTTTAATAGATAATGAAATATATTACTCATACAGGTGCAACCCCCTGATTTAGACTGGCCATGCGACTTACTTGCTTGCCTATGAAAGAAACCTAGGCAAAATAAACGTAATCTTGGGTAAATGGCAGGAGTAACTATAACTGTATTAAAAAAGCCAAATGCCTTGTCATCTAAGCAGTACTTCACCAGTAATTTTTGGGTGGCCATTTTTGTGACTTGCATTGGCTGGGCCCCTTGCCAGTGGCCAGATCGTCCATTGCGCATATATAATCCATAGTGTAGATCATGTAGTGCACGCGAGAATTTTCCCGCGTGCATTTTTAAAAGTGGCGTGCACCGGCGTGCGATTAGGTAAGTGGCATGCATTTGGCGTGCATAATGCACAATACATAAATACATTGGCGTGCCTGGCATGCGCCGCGTGCTGCGTGCCTGGCACCTGATGTGGCAAAGCTGCCAATGCAATGGTAAGCAGACATAAAATACGTATTATTGTATTTAACTTTTGAAAAAAAACTATTGTAAATAAACAGTGTATAAGACTGTTAAATAAATTAATGTATGAAAAATACACGTTTTTAAAGATATATCATTTCTTTTGTACATCGTTTGTTGCTTTGTTTTACACAATGCAATTTAAAATACGTTTTTGTCTTCAATTTGAATTTTAATTTATTGGCGTGCATCGGCGTGCATTCGCTTGTCGTCGGCGTGCTTTTGGGAATTAGCTTTGGGTCGTTTCTCGCGTGCACTTAGCATGATCCACACTATGGTATATAATATTAGTGATAGATAGACTCCTACTTCTATTAAAAAGAATAATTTGAAAAAAGTTGAAATTTTTTTTGTTTGAAAAAAGTTGTACTTAATATTGAATAAGAATAAATTATACTGCTAGAATAAAAAGCCATTTTAAATATCTACTTCTAACAATAAAGCATATTTATCAAAATTATTGAAAAAAGTAATAAATTATACATTCATTTTAATTATTACAATACTATCAAATTATAAATATAAAAAATAAAGTATTTGCAAGGCCATTAAAACAAATGCTTTTAGACCTAAAAAGCCTAGGCAAATCAAAGTCTTGTGATTTACAAAAACAAATTGATTATAAATATGTTCTTAAACTGCAGAGTTGCATTAAAAGAAAACACAAAAAAATTAATTGTTCAAAATCCCTTAATAAACTTTTATGATTTTGGTTTGGCCCTTTGACTCTTGAGCGTTCTGATTTATGTAGGAATTGAATTTTATATTGGTCAAAAAATTATGTAAATAAATACAAAAATATCACAAAAAATATCGATATAAAAACAAAAGGTGTTCTCTTTAAGATGCATTGCATTTTAGCACATATATTAGGCCTTTTCATAGTAGTATTACTAGTTAGCAAGTTAGGCCCAGTAAGTACTCATACTAGCAGCATCATACATCACTCACTGAATATATTGTAGAAAAGAGCTGTCGTCCACTGCCAATAAATCTTGAATACATTTCTTAATTTTTTATATTGTAGATATTTAAATTTTTCTCAAATTAATCTAGTGGAATCAGGGGGCATCCAACAATTGGATTTAAGCCTATGAAAGTCAAAACCAGCAAAACATTATTCTGAAATTAATAAGCGAGTTTTCAAGGTCTACAACGTGCTGAGCAATGACTAATATATTTCTTCGTGTTAACGAGGTAGAGCTGCTAGAGCTACGGTGCAACGGGCAAATGCACCTTAGTAAGCGGTAAAAAATAGGGTTCAAAGAGAGGTCATTCTTATGAACTTTTAAGCTTAAATTTTCGCGCTCTTAGAAGAATGAAAAAACAAATAACTTTTCATTTTACATAAATAATTTATTAAAACGCTGCATAGCTTATGTTTTTATAAATTTTTCAATTTTTTTAGCATATTAGTATTATAAAATTGAAATAGTGTGAGATTGACGAAGACGAGTACTAGGGGCTTGACCAGACTCGATCAAGGTTAAATTATGATTTAATAATTTCTTCGAATTTCCTTTAGAAAAATGCTATTTAACAATATAAATTCTTTATTTACTTACGACATAGGCTCAGTCTCATTGTGTGAATTTTAATTCATCTTTCCGAAGACAACGCGTAAAGCTGCAAATTTGTTCATTTAGTGTAAACTTTTGAACCAGTTAGTCAAGTTTCAAGCTTTATTCTTCACAAATTTAGTTTAGGGCTTTTATATAAAGGCAAAGTTTGAAATTTGTATCCTTAATTTGGGCTTCTTGGATATAAGATCTTATAAGATATATAAGATATAAGATCTTGGATATGAGCTTGATGGATATAATCATAGCTGTAATACATGTATATATAGTTTTATTATCTCTTTAGTATGCCTGGAAATCGTGTTATTTACATGTACGTAGCACTCCTGCGCTTTGACTTAAGATCTAGACATTGTTTTGGTAGAAATCTTCACTGCAGCATTTATTGAGTACGTGATTATGATTTAATTGAAGTCCAGCTGACCACCAAAGAAGTCCACAAGTACATGTACGCGCGTGATTGTTTACTGCTGGTACAGGCAATACGTTTTAGTCCTGCGGCGATGGAGACAATCCATCTTGTTTGCAGACTTCGTAAAAGAACCGCAGCAACAAGGTCCTGTACAATTAAAGTAGCTTTTCACTCACCGGGGGGGGAATCTGGTGGTTGAACATGCATCCATGTAGTTTTGGATTTATTCCTGGCCCGCTTGCATGTCCCCCTCAAGTGCCTTCGATGACTTTGTACTTGTGTTGAGCGCCATAGCATCACACTTAAAAGTCAATGGCAAGCTGGAATGCGATGCCCCCGGATATCTCTGACTCTGAGGTAGCAGCTTCAAATGCTACCCCAATTTGCAAGTAAATCATGCAACTCCATTTGCTCTTCTTGTGAACAAAGCTCGTATATGTAAGGTCCACAATCGTACATGCGCTTAATTTAAATGCGTCTCCTGATGAAAACGGTGCCTTCGTTGATGAAGTCGTTGCAGGTAACAAGACCAAGCAGGTTTTAGACAGTCGAATGAAGCAGACTAGAATATTAAAGGCAACCTCAAGCGGCATTGGCGTAATGATAGCAGAAATGTATAACAAAAAAGTTCAAAGAGCCTTTTGATGATAAGAAGCCGTGGCTTAAAGTGTATTTTGCTTTCGAATAGAATTTGATATTTCAATTAGGTGGATAACACAGAAATACAGCAAACTGTGAAGAGTCAATTAGCAATAAAGACACAAAAACAAAGATTAGAATGAGGCCTGAACTCATATCAGACAGGTAAACGGTCGGTATTTCGATATCGGTCGGGTTTCCGTTGCACCTCAGCCAACAGCGAATGAGAAAGTTTCGAGCAAGAGTAAATAATGTGGTATGGTCCAAGATTTAAAAAATGATGAGGGGGCAGCTGCTGCTTGCCGGGCCTGCCTCGCTCTGATTGGCTGGCAGGCCAAGGCCGGGCAACTCCGATTGGCTACCGGGATCGGCTCAGTTAGTCCCAATCTCGGGCACGCGCAAAAGAGGTCGATTCAGAGAAAAAGAGTAGAAAAACAACACGACTCCGCGTAAACAGATGATGCATAAATTTTCTGGGCTAATTTAGAAGCAGAAATTCGCAAAGAAGCAACGTCAAGGCAAACAGAAGCCACACACTGGAGGGGGGCGAACAAGAGCAACGGCTCAGGCTTCGAACTCTCGGACAAAACAGAAGGAAAACACAAATATTACAAATATTACAGTAAGCGTCAAATAAAAAAACAACATATACATCAGTTAATTACTGCGACAACAATAATGTAGAAAAAGGAAAAACTTTCTCTCAAATCCGCTACTGCAAGTAGTGTGCTAAGCGCCTTACTAGTTTAACAGCTCCAAACTGCTTGAATTTAATGGATAAAAAACAAAACCAATAAAAATGAAAAATGAAAGTAAGTCGAGCACTTATAGTCTACTAACAGTAGCTAAGATGCAAATCATAGACAGAAAAGAGACGGCCGGTTAAATATGTCTAACTAAGCAATAAAGTTGCAGGATTTTAACAAATACAAGGACAACAACAGCAACAAGAGAAGATGGGCGGCTGTGGGAATGCAGAGTGGCTGGTCGAATTCTCACGTGACTCGGGGGCTAATGGGGCAATCAAGTCCATTCTAACACCCAGCCAGTAGCCCAGTCTATCGATATAATCTAGCTAAAATACGCTGCAAGCTACTGTTAGTAGGCAAATCCTAATCAAAGCTACTCAGCGGTTTTTCATATCCACTTGGACTCGCTTGGTCACGCGGCCGGCGCAGATGCCGACAACCAGCAGACCGAGGACCAGCAGCAGCCCCACCAGCAGGAAGTACATCCGGGATGGCGAGGCCGACATCTGCCCCATCACGTCGCGCAGACTCTCCGGAGGGGCGGCCTTGAAGGCGGCCTCCATGATGTCCACGCGCTCCTTGAGGCGGTCGCGGCAGCGCTTGGAGATCATCTGGTTGGCCTGGCTGTCCTTGAACAGGCTGACTGCGCAGGACATCTGCCGGCCGTTGCCCAGCGGCACGCCGCGGCACAGGTTGCGGATCTCGAAGGAGCAGGCCTGGTACAACACCGGGTCCACGTGGATGTCGGCGCCCATGTCCTTGAACAGCAGCAGCACCTCGTGACGGCAGGCCGCGTGCTCCTTGGGGATTTTGTCCTGGGCGGCGGCCCGCTTCAAGCACTCGGTGACGCCCAGCAGGCTGCCGCCGGCGCCCGTCTCCGGCTCGGCGTCCGCGGCCTCCTCCTGGCAGAGCTGCTGCACCACCGGCTTGCAGGCGCGGGCCAGGCGCGGCTCCAACCGGTAGTTCATGTTGTACTCGAACAGGATGTCACGCAGGTAGCGGTGGCAGCGCTGCCGCAGCGGCTGCTTGCCCTCGGTGCTGACGCGGCGCAGGCACTGCATCACCGTGTCCTGCAGCTGGTCCTGCGTGGACTTGAACCGGTTGTCCCCAGCCGACTTCAGCTCCTTGGAGCAGTACCTGGCGATGCAGAGTGACACATGGGAATGCAGAGTGGCACATGGGAATGCAGAGTGGCACATGGGAATGCAGAGTGGCACATGGGAATGCAGAGTGGCACATGGGAATGCAGAGTGGCACATGGGAATGCAGAGTGACACATGGGAATGCAGAGTGGCACATGGGAATGCAGAGTGGCACATGGGAATGCAGAGTGGCACATGGGAATGCAGAGTGACACATGGGAGTGCAGAGTGACACATGGGATGGGAATGCAGAGTGACACATGGGAGTGCAGAGTGACACATGACAATGGATAGTGACACAGCATCACTGACAGACACATCAAACACTAGAAAGTGACACACTATCAATGCGGAGTGACACACTATCAATGCGGAGTGACACACTATCAATGCGGAGTGACACGCTATAAATGCGGAGTGAAACACTATCAATGCGGAGTGACACGCTATAAATGCGGAGTGACACACTATCAATGCGGAGTGACACACTATCACTGCGGAGTGACACACTATCAATGCGGAGTGACACACTATCAATGCGGAGTGACACACTATCAATGCGGAGTGACACACTATCAATGCGGAGTGACACACTATCAATGCAGAGTGACACAATATCACTGCGGAGTGACACACTATCACTGCGGAGTGACACACTATCAGTGCGGAGTGCTCACTTGGTGATGTCGCGCCGGCAGGCCCTCTTAAGCTCCGGGTTGAGCTCATAGTCGGTCTGCTGCACGCGCAGCCGCTTGTAGATGACCCTGCGGCAGCGCTTGTCAAAGTCATCGTCGTGCATTCGCTCGCGCAGGCAGGTGAACAGCTCGGTGGGGTTGCCGGCCTTCTCGGAGCAGTGCTGGCTGATCATGGCCCGGCAGCGCTTCATCAGCCTGGCATCGTAGGTCGGCATGTCCATCTGCATCTTCTGCCGGCGGAACACCACCCGGTGGCAGCGGGGGCTGAGGCTGCGGACATTGTCCTTCAGGCAGGCCAGCGGGTCGGCGGCGTCGCTGCAGACGCTCTCCAGGTCGGCTTTGCAGGCCCGCTGGAGCCGGGGGTCCAGGTCCACGGACTGGCCGCGCTGCAGCATCTCGAAGGTGAGCTTGGCGCGGCACTTGGCCGGCACCCGCTGGGTCTGCTCAGTCAGGGTGTCGTTGCGCACCATCTCGGACAGGCAGCGGACGGCGTCCTTTTTGGTGGCCACGCCCGGACACTGGCCGGTGATGGTGGGGCCGCAGGCTTGCGAGAAGGCGTACGAGAAGCTCACGTCGTCCAGGGCGATGAGCTGGTGGTGCGCCACCCCGGCCCGGCACTTCTCCGGCATGTCGGGGTGCTTCAGCAGCCGGATGAGGCACTCCATGGTGGAGTCTGGGCGGGGTAAGAGGGGTAAGGAAAGGTAAGAGTTGTGATTGGGGTGCCACTTGTGTGATTGTTTACGGGTCGAGCTGTTGGTGGGTGATCACCGAGCTGTGGGTGGGTGATCACCGAGCTGTTGGTGGGTGATCACCGAGCTGTGGGTGGGTGATCACCGAGCTGTTGGTGGGTGATCACCGAGCTGTGGGTGGGTGATCACCGAGCTGTTGGTGGGTGATCACCGAGCTGTGGGTGGGTGATCACCGAGCTGTGGGTGGGTGATCACTGAGCTGTTTGTGGGTGATCACCGAGCTGTGGGTGGGTGATCACCGAGCTGTTGGTTGGTGGGTGATCACCGAGCTGTGGGTGGGTGATCACCGAGCTGTTGGTTGGTGGGTGATCACCGAGCTGTGGGTGGGTGATCACCGAGCAGTGAGTGGGTGATCACCGAGCTGTGGGTGGGTGATCACTGAGCTGTTTGTGGGTGATCACCGAGCTGTGGGTGGGTGATCACCGAGCTGTTGGTTGGTGGGTGATCACCGAGCTGTGGGTGGGTGATCACCGAGATGTGAGTGTGTGATCACCAAGCTGTGGGTGGGTGATCACCGAGCTGTGGGTGGGTGATCACCGAGCTGTGGGAGGGTGATAACGTAGCAGTGGGTGGGTGATAACGTAGCAGTGGGTGGGTGATAACGTAGCAGTAGGAAACGCAAGCTCTGACGACGCCCTCACCCTCACCAGCTGATTCGGAGTCCTTGTTGCAGTGGGCCTGGGCAAAAGGCAGGCAGCTGCGCACCATGATGGCATCGGGGCTCAGCCGGATGTCGCGGCTAGCGGCGGCTGTGAGTTCGCGGACGGCGGCCCTGCAGGACTCGGCGAGCTCCGGCAAGTTGTCCTGCAGACAGCGGAACTCTTTGCCAGTGCCGGAGTCTTTCATGCACCTGTTGGACAGGTCCGTGATGCAGGGCCCGTACAGCCGGGGGTCCAGCTTGACTCGGCTCGCCCGCTCCTCCAGGCTGCGGATCAGCTCCTTGCTGCAGTCCTGCGGCACTTTGCTGCGGGGTGGGTATTGGAAGGCTGGATGATGAAGCTGTACAAACTGCAGATTTGGAGAATTGGATGCTGGGAAATGGAGAATCGAAGGCTGTGGGATGGAGAATGGGAGGATGGAAATGAAGAATAGGATTCTTGGAAAGGAGATAGGGACGCTGGAAGTGGAGAATGGGAGGCTGGGGATGAACAATGGGAGGCTACGAGTAAGATGCTGGGAGATAAAGAATGGGATTCTTTGAGATGGAGAATGGGAAAATTGGGAGATTGAGAATTGGAAGCTGGAAGATGAAGAATAGGAGGCTAGGAGGCTGGTAGATTAAGAATGGGATTTTTTGAGATGGCCAGTAGGAGGCTAGGATGCTGGGAGATGAAGAATGGGATTTTTTGAGATGGCCAGTAGGAGGCTAGGATGCTGGGAGATGAAGAATGGGATTTTTTGAGATGGCCAGTAGGAGGCTAGGATGCTGGGAAATGAAGAATGGGATTTTTTGAGATGGCCAGTAGGAGGCTAGGATGCTGGGAGATGAAGAATGGGATTTTTTGAGATGGCCAGTAGGAGGCTAGGATGCTGGGATATGAAGAATGGGATTTTTTGAGATGGCCAGTAGGAGGCTAGGATGCTGGGAGATGAAGAATGGGATTTTTTGAGATGGCCAGTAGGAGGCTAGGATGCTGGGAAATGAAGAATGGGATTTTTTGAGATGGCCAGTAGGAGGCTAGGATGCTGGGAGATAAAGAATGAGATTTTAGGAGATGTAGAATGGAAGGCTGGAAATTGAGAATGGGAGGCTGGTAGATGAGGCCGCCCACCTGTTGCCAGCCCTGTGCATGTGGTGGAAGAGGCAGTTGTAGACCACAGCGGCGGGCTGGTAGCCCTGGTCGCGGTCAGTCTGGAACCAGTCCTTGCTGGCGTTGCAGAGAGAGGCGGCCGGCTGCCTGCAGGCCCTGTACAGCCGGTCGTTGAGCTTGAAGTCGCGGTTCTCGAAGTACTCCAGCTCAGCGAGGCGGTCGGCGCACTCGCGGCCAACCGACTCGGGCTCGTTGGCAACGAGGGTCTTCAGGCAGACGTAGCCATTCTTGTGCTCCGAGCGGGCGCACTTCGAGTCCAGCTCGCCGCGACAGCTCTCGGTCAGCACCGGGTCCACCTGCAGGTTCCTGGTTGGCATGGCAACCCGCAGCAGCTTGGCGACGGCGGCGCCGCATTCGGCCACGCTGTCGGGGTCCGTGGCCTCCTGCACTCGGCGCATGATGCAGTGCAGCAGCTGCTGGTCGTGGACGGACTCCTCCTTGCGGCAGTACTCAATCTGCGGTGAGCACTTCTTCTTCAGCTCTGGCTCCAGCTCCGGCTCCGACAGGTACTCGGCCCGCACCTGCGGGTTCCCGAGCAGATGGCTGGCTTGGCCCGTGGGATTTCGGATTGCATGACTTTCCTGACTGACTGGATTATCCCATAGGGAGATTATCTCTAGACTGGATTATCCTATAGGGAGATTAATTACCATTTAAAGCCAATTTCCATATTAAATTACCCCCCCAGTGAAGAAAAGCTTTCCCAACATTCCCAAACAGCCCAGGACAAACCTTGAGCATCTGGCGCTTGCACTCGGTGTCCACAGCTTCTGCGCCCTGGGTCATGATGGCGTTCTCCAAGCACAGCAGCGCCCGCACCATCCCGTGCTCCTTGGTGTCATCCTCGCTGCCCACGTCGCATTCGTGCTTCTTCAAGTCGTCCTGGCAGGCCTGGGCGAACCGGTGCTCAACCCTGTAGTCGTACTGCATCAGCGAGTGCACCCGCTGCAGCTCCTTCTTGCAGCCACCGGACAGCGAGTCGGGCGCCTGCCGGCCAAGGCAGCTGAACACCCGGCCGTCGCCTGAGGTGACGTCACCGCAGAGGCGCTCGCGGTCCTCGCGGCAGGCGTAGAACAGCTGCCTGTCGTTTTGGAAATCGTCCGACTGCAGCTCAGCGAGGCGGAGCAGCTGGTGGCGGCAGGACTTGCCGAGGTCGCTGGCCCTGCGGCTCAGGCAGGCGATGGTCTTGCCCTGCAAGGGTGCGGGGTGCGGTGAGGCTTGTCTGGAGGTTCTGGGGTGCGGTGAGGCTTGTCTGGAGGTTCCGGGGTGCGGTGAGGCTTGTCTGAAGGTTCCGGGGTGCGGTGAGGCTTGTCTGAAGGTTCCGGGGTGCGGTGAGGCTTGTCTGGAGGTTCCGGGATGCAGTGAGGCTTGTCTGGATGGAGGTTCCGGGATGCAGTGAGGCTTGTCTGGATGGAGGTTCCGGGGTGCGGTGAGGCTTGTCTGAAGGTTCTGGGGTGCGGTGAGGCTTGTCTGGAGGTTCCGGGGTGCGGTGAGGCTTGTCTGGAGGTTCCGGGGTGCGGTGAGGCTTGTCTGAAGGTTCCGGGGTGCGGTGAGGCTTGTCTGGAGGTTCCGGGGTGCGGTGAGGCTTGTCTGGATGGAGGTTCCGGGATGCAGTGAGGCTTGTCTGGATGGAGGTTCCGGGGTGCGGTGAGGCTTGTCTGAAGGTTCTGGGGTGCGGTGAGGCTTGTCTGGAGGTTCCGGGGTGCGGTGAGGCTTGTCTGGAGGTTCCGGGGTGCGGTGAGGCTTGTCTGAAGGTTCCGGGGTGCGGTGAGGCTTGTCTGAAGGTTCCGGGGTGCGGTGAGGCTTGTCTGAAGGTTCCGGGGTGCGGTGAGGCTTGTCTGGAGGTTCCGGGATGCAGTGAGGCTTGTCTGGATGGAGGTTCCGGGATGCAGTGAGGCTTGTCTGGATGGAGGTTCCGGGGTGCGGTGAGGCTTGTCTGAAGGTTCTGGGGTGCGGTGAGGCTTGTCTGGAGGTTCCGGGGTGCGGTGAGGCTTGTCTGGAGGTTCCGGGGTGCGGTGAGGCTTGTCTGAAGGTTCCGGGGTGCGGTGAGGCTTGTCTGGAGGTTCCGGGGTGCGGTGAGGCTTGTCTGGATGGAGGTTCCGGGATGCAGTGAGGCTTGTCTGGATGGAGGTTCCGGGGTGCGGTGAGGCTTGTCTGAAGGTTCTGGGGTGCGGTGAGGCTTGTCTGGAGGTTCCGGGGTGCGGTGAGGCTTGTCTGGAGGTTCCGGGGTGCGGTGAGGCTTGTCTGAAGGTTCCGGGGTGCGGTGAGGCTTGTCTGGAGGTTCCGGGGTGCGGTGAGGCTTGTCTGGATGGAGGTTCCGGGGTGCGGTGAGGCTTGTCTGGAGGTTCCGGGGTGCGGTGAGGCTTGTCTGGAGGTTCCAGGTTGTGTTGGAAGGTTTCAGGGTGGTGTTGGAAGGTTTCAGGGTTGTGTTGGAAGGTTTCAGGGTTGTGTTGGAAGGTTTCAGGGTTGTGTTGGAAGGTTTCAGGGTTGTCAGGTTCCAATTTCCAATATCCTGCTCAGAGCTAGAAATTTCATTGCTCATCCAAGCTCCCAGCCCACCTGGCTCTTCGGCAGGCTGTTCTCAACTTCCTCAGCTTCCGTTGAAGGCTGGGTGCCGAGGCGGCCGCAGCGCAGCCGTTGCACATCCTCGGAGCAGGCCTTGGCGAAGGGCCGGACCAGCCGGAAGTCGCTGAACACGATGGGCTCCAGGCGCCTGAGCAGGGCCACGCAGTCCGGGGATCGAACCTTGCGGCTGTTCTCGATCAGGCAGGAGACGCGCAGGCCCTGGCCGGGCTGCAGGCCGTTGCAGTCGCTCAGGCGCTGCAGGTCCTCCTGGCAGGCACCGTTGGCGGCCAAGTCAAACTTGACATTGTGGGTGAGGTTGAACTTCAGCTGCCAGATCTCATGCTGGCAGGCGGAGGGGACGCGGTCGGCCACGGACTGGTCCCGCTGCAGGCAGTCCAGCACGGCGAAGTTGTTGTCCAGCACGGAGCGGCTGCACAGCAAGCGGACGGTGGCCGCGCACGCCTCCGAGTCGGACAGCAGCTGCTTCGGCCACGGGGACCGGCGGGGCGACGCGGCGGCGGGGGCGGCGGGAGCGGCCGGGGCGGAATCGACAGCCTCCTTGATTTTCGGGCGAGCCGGCGGCGGCTTCAGTGACGGCTTTTCGTCCTTGCGCCTGCAGAGTGGGAAGAATGACTCTCCAGTGGGTCAGGGAATGACTCTCCAATGGGTCAGGGAGTGACTCTCCAATGGGTCAGGGAGTGACTCTCCAGTGGGTCAGGGAGTGACTCTCCAATGGGTCAGGGAGTGACTCTCCAGTGGGTCAGGGAGTGACTCTCCAGTGGGTCAGGGAGTGACTCTCCAGTGGGTCAGGGAGTGACTCTCCAATGGGTCAGGGAGTGACTCTCCAATGGGTCAGGGAGTGACTCTCCAGTGGGTCAGGGAATGACTCTCCAATGGGTCAGGGAGTGACTCTCCAGTGGATCAGGGAGTGACTCTCCAGTGGGTCAGGGAGTGACTCTCCAGTGGGTCAGGGAGTGACTCTCCAATGGGTCAGGGAGTGACTCTCCAGTGGGTCAGGGAATGACTCTCCAATGGGTCAGGGAGTGACTCTCCAGTGGGTCAGGGAGTGACTCTCCAGTGGGTCAGGGAGTGACTCTCCAGTGGGTCAGGGAATGACTCTCCAATGGGTCAGGGAGTGACTCTCCAGTGGGTCAGGGAGTGACTCTCCAATGGGTCAGGGAGTGACTCTCCAATGGGTCAGGGAGTGACTCTCCAGTGGGTCAGGGAATGACTCTCCAATGGGTCAGGGAGTGACTCTCCAGTGGGTCAGGGAGTGACTCTCCAGTGGGTCAGGGAGTGACTCTCCAATGGGTCAGGGAGTGACTCTCCAGTGGGTCAGGGAATGACTCTCCAATGGGTCAGGGAGTGACTCTCCAGTGGGTCAGGGAGTGACTCTCCAGTGGGTCAGGGAGTGACTCTCCAGTGGGTCAGGGAATGACTCTCCAATGGGTCAGGGAGTGACTCTCCAATGGGTCAGGGAGTGACTCTCCAGTGGGTCAGGGAGTGACTCTCCAGTGGGTCAGGGAGTGACTCTCCAATGGGTCAGGGAGTGACTCTCCAATGGGTCAGGGAGTGACTCTCCAGTGGGTCAGGGAGTGACTCTCCAGTGGGTCAGGGAGTGACTCTCCAGTAGGTCAGGGAGTGACTCTCCAGTGGGTCAGGGAGTGACTCTCCAATGGGTCAGGGAGTGACTCTCCAGTGGGTCAGGGAGTGACTCTCCAGTGGGTCAGGGAGTGACTCTCCAATGGGTCAGGGAGTGACTCTCCAGTGGGTCAGGGAGTGACTCTCCAATGGGTCAGGGAGTGACTCTCCAGTGGGTCAGGGAGTGACTCTCCAATGGGTCAGGGAGTGACTCTCCAATGGGTCAGGGAGTGACTCTCCAATGGGTCAGGGAGTGACTCTCCAGTAGGTCAGGGAGTGACTCTCCAATGGGTCAGGGAGTGACTCTCCAATGGATCAGGGAGTGACTCTCCAATGGGTCAGGGAGTGACTCTCCAATGGGTCAGGGAGTGACTCTCCAGTAGCTCAGGGAGTGACTCTCCAGTGGGTCAAGGAGTGACTCTCCAATGGGTCAGGGAGTGACTCTCCAATGGGTCAGGGAGTGACTCTCCAGTGGGTCAGGGAGTGACTCTCCAATGGGTCAGGGAGTGACTCTCCAGTGGGTCAGGGAGTGACTCTCCAGTGGGTCAGGGAGTGACTCTCCAATGGGTCAGGGAGTGACTCTCCAATGGGTCAGGGAGTGACTCTCCAATGGGTCAGGGAGTGACTCTCCAGTAGGTCAGGGAGTGACTCTCCAATGGGTCAGGGAGTGACTCTCCAATGGATCAGGGAGTGACTCTCCAATGGGTCAGGGAGTGACTCTCCAATGGGTCAGGGAGTGACTCTCCAGTAGCTCAGGGAGTGACTCTCCAGTGGGTCAGGGAGTGACTCTCCAGTGGGTCAGGGAGTGACTCTCCAGTGGGTCAGGGAGTGACTCTCCAGTGGGTCAGGGAGTGACTCTCCAGTGGGTCAGAGAGTGACTCTAATGGGTCAGGGCGTGACTAATAGGCAAGGACTGAAAATAATGATCAATCAACTTAGCGACTCAACCGGGATTCGCACAGAGAGAAGTTCATAACGAGAGCCTCACCTGTCGTGACCCTCATCAGCAGCAGCAACGGCCTCAACAATTCGGCTTTTAGGCCGCGGTGTTGGCTGCACCTGGGCAGCAGCAGCATCTGGACTATCGAGTCTGGCGGGTTTCCGGCGATGGGCAGCAGCTGCACTGTCCACTGCAGCCTCCTCATCAGCTGGCGGCGGTGGCGCACCTAAGAATCAATGCACAGTGTGAGCAGTATGAGCAAAAGAATTTATCTGCAATTATAGTCTAAACTGTCCCATTGCATGGTCTGAATGGATAAAAAGTAAAGTTATTGAAGCCAAAATTTTGCTTGATTGATGGTGGGAAACAGACAAAATTTATAAATTGACAGTTTTTTTTGCTATTTTTACTATTGTTACAATTTCATTTACATTTTGAAAAGAAACTTTTGAATAAGCTTAAGGTTTTCTATTAGGAAAGTTTTATATCAATAAGACCAACATTAGTTAAAAACACAAAAATTAATTAACTTAAGGTTTTATAAAGACAATAATTTTTTAAGATTTAAGAATATTCAATAACAAAGAACAAAACTTTTCTAATTTGATGCAATTTTTATCGTCTCAGCATAGTAGCAATTAAATTAAGACATTAAGTCAAAAATTATACTTAGAATTAAGACTTAAATTGTATACAAACAGATAGACAAATCTTAGGATATATATTATAGGTAGATACATACTTTGGTACTATATATACTTAGACCTATATTTAAGTTCATGGTAATATACCAGTATATGCATGATTATACTAAAAAGTTTATATATAATCATTTATAAAAACTCTTATATGTGCAAAAAGTAAAAAGTAAAATATTATTATTATTTTTAATTACACACAATGTCATTAAGTATTATATTATGATATAACTTCTTTTTAGATAGCATGAGTTAAGTAGCATTAGCAAGATTTTGTTTGGCTCAAAAGCAAGGGCATAGGGAAGGAGGGATGGGGGGATGTATCCCCCAAAGACCAAAACTTTTTTGTTGCCCTTTGTTGCTATACATGCTACCATGTGACTGTCATAGCACTTTGACCTTGGTGCATCCCCCCATAGAAAATTCACCTTGGTGCATCCCCCCCATAGGAAATTCCTGGCTATGCCCCTGCTCAAAAGTAACATAGCTTAAAATTCCTTTGCAGAACAAAGTAGTTAATTTTAAGGAAATACTTGATCTTTTAACAATTTACAATTTATAGTATTTTGCCAGATTGTGATATCATCAGTTATACTAAAAATGAAAAAATCTAAATATACTAAATCTCTAAGGTTTGTATATCTATAATGCTCTAGAGATTTAAATTCTTGGCCGATTTTCTTCAACCAGTTATACTAAAAATGAAAAAATGGTTTGCTTGCTTGCTTGTGGTAGGCCTATATATTTCTAAAATATGAGAGGTGTCCAAAAAGTAGTGATACTTTTAACCATAGCTCTCATTCTATAGCTTCATATGATTTAAAATTTTATGAACTGATAGCGGAAAATCTTCTAAAGGACTACTTTTTGAATTTAAAAAATTAATACTAGAGAACAAAAGTTATACCTACAAAAGTAACAGCATCTATACCATAGAGTTACACAAACTATATCAAAATTTATAATAGTCAAGTTCTGTACTCATTCATTAAGAAGGCATTGATAAATGTCTTATTTAAGTAATACCAAGGCCCCATTACAAAATGATGCTCATTGTGACTAAGTGAAATTTGTCTATGGATGGGATCATGCGCAGAAAAATAAAGCATTAAATTCATTACTTTATTTGCAAACAGAGGAGCTTGCATTTTGCCATTGTTCATGATTTTATTGCCCATACTCAACAACACACATGGATGTGCACTCAGTTATTGCTCAGCAAAGTACTATCTTCACTCTTTGGGACATTAGCCATAGTGCCTCAGAAATTTATGCAAAACCTTGCTCTGCTCATAGATCCTCTGCAGTCAGCAAAATGACAGTTTATCAATGGATGGAACAGTTTAGTGAGAGAAGGACTGACTTGGCAGATCAGCATCAGACAGGATGGCCATATGTTCATCAACCTGATGTACTGGCAGACTATTCTGGATCTTCTTGACAAGGACTCCCAAATGACCATTAGAGAGTTGAGAGATTGCTGACAGGTTGGACAAGCTGAAATCAACAATTCATCGAAGCTTACTTGGCATGGACCTTGTAGAGCTTAGCCTATAATTTGTGTAGAGTTAACAAGTACTATTACTTTTATAGGTATAACTTTTGTAATCTGGTATCAATTTTAAAAATTCCAAAAGCAGTCTGTAGAAGAGATTTGCTGCTATCAGTTCAAAAAATTTTGAATCACAGGAAGCTATAGAATGAGAGCTATGGTTAAAAGTATGACTACTTTTTGGATACCCCTTGTATAAAATATGAAACCTCAATATATACATAGAGTCAAAATCAACCTAAAATATAACCAATTTTAGACCCCCTTTCCAATTGCTAATTTTAGTATTTTGCTATACTTTACTTTTAATTTTAAGGCTACATTATTTGTGTAGCAAGAATGTGTAGCATGTGCTAAATGTTAGCCTAAAGTGCAATTTAAAACCCATATACTAAAATTAGGCATATTTGATCAATTTTTATTTAAAAAATGTTGATTTTGATTTATGAACTTACACACAGGAAAACCAAGATAGCATAATAGTAGGCCAAAAATAATTAAACCAATCTTCGTTGCATGCATGATTTAACTTCACAAGACTTATATTTGTCTCACTAGTATTCAAAAGCTCAAGCTATGTGGACTTTTAAACATAATCAATAAACCTTTTAATTTGCAAGGCAGACACCATTACCAACAGTTGCATGAAAAAAAAATTAGAAACATACAAAAATGAAGTCTAAAAAATATTTAAAAACGAAATTGACGCGTGGGTGATTCTCATCGAGAGGTTTCGGAGGTTTTGAGGTTTTTCAGAGGTTTCATTTCGAACAAATATTTTTGCACAAAAACTTTAATACTGCACAAAAATTAAAATCTTACTGAAATTTTCTAATGAATACAAATTTTCTTTAGAAAATAGCTCGGAGGTTTCGAATTCTTTTTAATTTTGCTTCTGATAGGCACGCGCGGAAATTATTTAACTGTTTTTATGCGTGGTAGTCAACTGACACATTTTAGGGTCGTTCTCAAATTCTGGGAGGAGGGAAAATTTTAACAATTTTCGGAACATTTACTATTGTTACTGCCGTATTGAAAATAATAGGACACTTTCATCTGTGAATAAAGATAATTTTTGGGTTGAAATTTATGTTGCAAAAGTGTTTTAAGTTGTCTTGCGGTATTAGGCGATATTAGGTGATGAAAAAATTCAAATTCAATCACTTCACCGATGTCCTAATTTTTGACACTATGATGTCTGTAGCTAAAAAAAGTTGTTGTTGAGTTGAAAACTTGCTATATTACATTTAAAATGAAAGCTTATATAAATTTAATTTAAGATTTTTTTAAAGCTTAATAAACTGCACTATAAATGATTTTATAGACGCTTAACTGTACGCCTAGCATTTCCGGTGGGATAGCCTCTTTGCGTCTCACAAAATGTATTTTTCAGCCGACGTCTAGAATGTGCGCTTAAAATGATACATTTTGATGCAGATAATTAGAAAAACATGTCTTATTATCTTTTTGTAAAAAAATTGTTATGAAATAGAGCACTATTGTTGATAAAAATAATTAAAAGCAACCATGCATCGCAATAAACTCCTACTTTGAAGCACAAAATACATATCCTGTAACCACACTAGCATTCTCCATGGAGCACCTTTTGAGCTGAAATTTTACACAGATATCCAGTAAAGTAAACTGAGCAAATGATTTTTTTTGTTTTTGAAAATACTTCAATTTGGCTATGTATCAGTTAGTTCATTGGACATATTTATTATATTTTTATTAGAATCCTTGTAACCAAGCTACAGAGAAACATGTGCAAAACTGGACCTTGAAATTTGACCTGAATGATCAGCAAATGTGTATCTCGAAATGATTTTTTTTGTTTTCATCAAGTCATTCTATGCTAATTTTTTCTGAAGGGAAAGATACCATGTATTTAGAGTCAATAGGGGAAGCATTTAGACTTATTCAATAGTCATTAAAATTGCAACTATATTATTATAATATAGTAATAATATTATACATGTATTATATAGTAATATTAACTTCTAAGATGCCCTTATAAATTTAGGTAAAGACAACAGGCCTTAATTAATTAATCAGCATTTTGAAGAAACTGACCTTATACAGATGGGCCCCAAGCTAAGAAATGAATGTAGAGCTTATTTCGTGTAAGGTATAAAAATCAATTTATTATAATAATAAATACTCCTAATAAATTGGTTAAATTAGTTATTTACCTTGAATTAATTTAATTTAATAAAGAAATATATAAATTTGTTTCACTTCTTACTGCATTTAAATAGAGTACCTCTCTACTATACTATAGAAGTATAGTAAAAGTATATGGTAAAAAAGTATAGTAAAAAATTTTCTTTGGTTTAATCCCAGCTTGCCTCAGTTTTTTTGTCTTAATACGAGCTAGATAGTAAGTGTTGATTAATTTGCTCCATCACCTTTTGCCACGGAAACAGCACATGTCGGACATGCAACACTCTTCCTGATCCCTGGATTCAAGATGACTGCTTCTGCTTCTTCAATGCTTGAAAACTGAGCTCATGGAGCTTTAGGTTATGCTGTCAGAGTGCTGCTGCCGGTGCTGTGTGTGTATGTGTGTGTCTTCTGCGGGTAGGTTCCCTGTCCCTCAGTTTAGCCACTGTTGTGGGCTAACTGGAGGAATTGCCGTTGTCGGTGCTGCAGGTGGCACTACATGGTAGTATTGACGCTGTCAGTGACGCTGGCAAAGGCTTGGACGAAGCTAGGTGCCGTCATTGTCAGGAGGACATGCGTGTGCTGCTTAGACCAGTGCGCACATTCGACTGGACTCGTATCTGGTGCAGTCTGGTGTATTCACTGAGATTGTGTGGATCTGCCTCCTCGCATCACCTCAACCAGGCTCAATTTCTTTTGTAGAATTTTCGTGCGCTGCTTAACTGCATCTTGTGCCTGCTGAGTGATGCCAAGAATTGTGCCACACAATAATTTGGCCCATAAACTACTCGTATATTATACATATGTATGCACAGCACACACACACGCAGTTCATTCACATTTAACGTACTAGTTAATGGAATTCTCATCTCATGAGCTCTAGTCTATGGACAAACCTGAAATTACTAGAATATCTAGACAGATCTAAACTTCTTTGAGCAGCGCGCTGCGCTGCGAGCAAATACATGTAGATTCCTTAGCGCAACTAATTAATAGTGTAGTACAGTCTACAGCCTGAAGTAGCCTGTGTAAGATGCGGAGGGATGATTTTTGCATAGGAAGCCACTACGGTAAGGTTGATGGAACTATGGGGAGGTGAGAGATTCAAAGCGAGGGATGGAAGCCATGCATAGTTCGATCATAAGTTTGATTATTGCATGAGTCTGGGGATGCATTAACGAGAGGCAGACGAGAGCATAGAAATAAAGCGGGCTAAATATATTAATACACAAAATTACATGTACTAGCTAGTAATTTCAGAATGGTCAGCGACTCCTCCGATTTGTATCCGCGACCGCGTGCCCACAAATCCCCCGGCAGACCCTGTCGCAGTTGGTGGTTGTGCACAGAATACAATGTAATAATTCAATTTTGTCTATTTTCCAAAAAGTTTCAAAAAATGAATTAATTAAAATAAATTTGAATTATTTTAAGTTAATTGGAGTAAAATGTCTAATAAGTAACTATGATTTTTTATTTTAAGTACATGTAGCTTTGGTATAAGTATTAATGTAATGAGTACTTAAAGTAAAATCAAGCAAGTTATAGTTTTCAGAAATTATGCTACAAATAATCAAATATATACTAGTATCTGAATTCCTTTATTAAGGAACATGCAGTCGATATTAAATCCACAATGTGCTTTTTGGTGTTCAAGGATAGTTACCTGACTTTTTCTATTATTAGTTAGATTTTATTATATTTAATGTAAAAATGAACAATTCTATTCAAGGTAAAAATGAACATTCTTTATTTGTCGAATCATCTTGCCTTTGAAAAGATACATAGTGAAAACTTGATTTTTAATTCAACCTTTCAAGACTTATTTAGACTTCTCAATTCAGTGATTAGTTAAACTGATCGAAGTTCTTTCGAGTGCATGCTATAATAATTTCGCACTTTTTCGCACACGATAATTTTAAATGTCTGGGATTTAGAGCAGAGTAACAAAATGCTGTGCTCAAAAACATTTCCTTTGTCAATTTCTTGTTCTTTTATTTTTGCAAAAGAAATTTAACTGCATATTTAAAATAAAAATGGAAGAAAATTTTATTTTCTCTTTAATATTTTTGTCGTTTATTTTCCGCAACAAAGAATAACAAATAGCCTTGATTTCTTCTCAATTTCAAGTTTTCTTGTGGTTTTAGTAGCAGCTTCTTACAGAAATTGTCAAAAGAATTTTTTTTGTACGATTATTGGTCAATGTATAAACTTTTTTTGCAATAACAAAAAGTTGTGACCTAGCTTTGAGAACGACCCTTTATGCCATGCCATTTTCATTGTTTCCTTTTCATTTCATAAGCGCAAAGTTGCGAATAGTCACAAGTATGTGTTGTATGTGTTCCCTTTCAATGCATATTCGTAACTATCCTAATTTCTACTAGACCTGTCCATGTAATTAAAAACAGACACTATTTATTTACCAATACGAATTTCATATTGTTTTTGACTTGGTCTTAAGAAAGCTATCAATTTTTAAGCCAGACTAACTAAATTATGACTAAATCAGTATTTTTTTCATCAAGTCAGTATCATTCGCTATTTAATATAGATTGTTAGTCTAACTAACTAAAGGCCCTAAGTATTTTACTAGGCATCTATAATGTAAAATATATTTATTTTATTTCACTTATTTGATATTCTTTTTTTATTTTACATACAATATACTAAAAATTTTATTTTTCTATTTTCTATTATTTACTATTTTTACATCATCATCCTAAATCCTAACACACGATGCACATAGGATAAAAATTTATTACCTAAGCCTCTAATACTAGTGAATAATTCTCTTCACAAAGCTTAAAAATGGCAAATATTTTTTACTACTTTACCTCTACCTATAAAATTGAAAGCTCTAATGATCTGAAATTTTTACATTTTTAATTTTAAATATAATTTATTAATAGCTTTATATTCAGTTATAATTTAAGTTGATATAGTCTAGTACAATTTCTATTACTCTTATACATTAGTAACTTGCTTTAGTAACTAGCTTTCTTTTTATGCAAATATTTAAAGTAAATAGTAGCTTGTACTTATGTATATCTAGTTATCACATTTTTATTCAATTTTTAATTTACTTTATAAGTTTTTTGTTGTAATATTAAACAAATATATTCTCTTATCATCCACAGTAGTTATCATGCCAATGAAATGCATGGTGCCAACCATGTTGGGGAGAAGGCTCTAAATCTTTAGATTTTCTTATGATGTTAAGTACTTACACTACACCCATATACTAAAATGTAAGACTAACATTGTATTTCTCAATCATGCCATCTTTCCAGAACCCATCAAACTATGGGAATTTGTGCAAAGCAATGGCCTACTAAAATACCATTGCACAAGATGATATGCTTCTAGAAGTCGCGGTTGGCGCAATATGCTTTTATGGCGCGGCTCGACTTCAGCGTTGTTGCTCATCATTGCATCACTGGAGTCCCATTGTCGCATTTTTGGGCTTCCAGCATCAACTGGTTCGATAGTCTCAATTGGAGGCCATGAAAAGCAATGTCAGGCCGCATGCTAGTGCCAATCTTGGAGAGGAATTTGCAGCCCACCTGATTGCCCTGAGGGAATTGTGCCAAGGGAACTCACACCAATCATTTTTGTTCAGCAGCAGCAGCCGAGTGTTACTGATCCAAATGGAACTCACTACAACTGACATAATGCGACTGCCCGATTGCACTTTGCTGGCCGTAGTGGAAACCGCACACTGAGAAGCATCGCCCATGTTCCTCACCCTACAATATTGAGCTCTCGATCACGTCGGTGGTCTTGACGATGTAGGATGCAATCTTCATAGACATGCCATTGAACCTGGAATGCTATGCTGCATCTCAAAAGGCTGGCTAACGTTTTTTCAAGGGTTTAGTGTGGCGAGACTCCAAGTCTGATAGATAATCCAATGTCAGCCAGCATGCGTCAACTGCGCAAGCTTGATCTAAGCAAATGCGCTTCACAGTAGTTTCCAATTGGTCTTGCCTTATTTTTTAGGCCTTTTTTTAAATCATCGAACATTGCAAGAATGCATTTCAAAAACAAAGAAGGAACGTTTTGTATTTTCTCTATCAGTATTTATATTTATCCATACATTGCTGTTACATTGCCTAAATACACTATATATAAATATTCTTTGAGAGTCAAATAAAAACAGTTTAAAAGTTCACATTTCAGATATGTACATGAGAGAATATAAGTCTTGTCTTTTTATTTACTCAGATGAAAGTGAAGTTCTTAACTTTGGGAGTTAATGCGCATATGAAAGACGATGCCTGCAAAAATGAAGGCTGTATCCCGTCAGCCAGCAAGCAGTTGAAGAACTTCAGTCACTCATCTCGAAGGCAGTGTGCAGTAGATTAGCCCCTAGGCTGTCGGTTTAGTGTCATCTGGTTAGTAGCTAGAGCACAGCCATCTTCTGTATGCTGACAACCAAACCAATTGCCACCACAAAAGCAACCCAGCCTGCCAAAGCTCTAAGGGTGGCGAGCTACGTTGCACTGAGTCGCAACATAAGTGGGTATAGGACATGGAATGCCATAATGCCTGTTATTAGATTAGACAAACATGACGCATTGTTGGCCTGTACAGGCTCAAAATGCAGGCAGGAGACCACGCAAGCGGTAGTTCAGGCATGGTATTGGCAGCTGAAATAAGGCATGTTGAAATAAAAGGTATTGATTACTTTTCATCTATAACTTTTCATAAACAATTAATTTCAAAAGTCAAGAAACATAATGATTTTCCTATACATTTATTCTTGCAATCTTTAAAGATGCCAATACATTTATATTGAAGAAATTATATTATTTTAAAATAAACAATGCCAAAAATGTGTCCAATGACTTTTTAGTTTTAACTCTAGTAAATATATTGGTATCAGCTATCTAGTTTATTGCTCAACATAGATTTTTAGCATCAAACAAAGGTGGTGCAATACATGTACAAAGTCTTACTGCAAGCATTTTGTTTGCATAAGAACTGACTCTAAACGTGTTAGAGCTTTTGTCAGCAGTAAAAGTAAAAGTTAAAAGTCTTAATTCTGCTATTTACTTCTGTGAGGCAGTATGTCATAACATAACATAACATCACATCAATGTCATAACATAATTCGAATGCAAAATGGTATGCAGCACTCAAAAGTAAAAAACGGGAAACGGATGAAACAGCTGTCTATATGTTTTCAGTATATTTCAAGCAGCGCCTTCAAGTCGAATATTTTTTATTTTATTTATGCACCTTGAATGTAAATGCCAATGGCAACGATGACATTACCAGTGTGTTGTGTTGCGTCGTGTTTTTAAAAAACCACTTTCAAAGCATGAAAATAGTTGTCTAAGTTAAATAATTTCCGCGCGTGCCTATCAGAAGCAAAATTAAAAAGAATCCGAAACCTCCGAGCTATTTTCTAAAGAAAATTTGTATTCATTAGCAAATTTTAGTAAGATTTTGATTTTTGTACAGTATTAAAGTTTTTGTGCAAAAATATTTGTTCGAAATGAAACCTCTGAAAAACCTCAAAACCTCTGAAACCTCTCGATGAGAATCACCCTTGACGCGTTGAGATAAGTGGAGTTGGCTAATAAAACAAAAGATTCAATTAATGTTTTTATTTTTAAATGAAAATCAATGCAGAGAGCTTTATTTAGATAAATATATTTTTAAATATTTAAAAATGTTTTTTACTTTAAAATTTTGTACGCTTGATTTTTTAAAATAGTCCATTTTTGTTTCTTCGCTTTTCTAGGAACTATCATCTGTCTTATTCCAGTTTATTCACTATTACTGCCCAGGCCTCAGTTTACACTACACTATGTGAACTATGATGTTGTGTGCTATGATATGTGAACTACTATAAACAGTGAGTTTTTCACTGTTGATGGAGTGGATGCAAGACAGCACGTCTGAGTTGTTTTGCTTGTTGTCGAGTTGATGAATCTGGTTGATGTAATTTTTTGTGTGCATAAATTATACATAATCAATAGTTTACAGCATAACAATGGCATCTTTAAATGCTGAATTCTATAAATTTAATTCATGCATTAACCAACTACGCAGAATCTATAAAGAAACATTGACAGCTTTCTTGGATGCATCAAATTCAAGCTCTATTGATTTTCTGCACAGTGAATCATCTGGGGCTTTAGTATCAGGTGAGTACTGGTACAGCTTTTACATTCAGCTATTTTTGTAGTGTAAAGTATATTTCATATGTTAGCACTCTTAGGTCAATCTTTTTGCAGCTTTTCCTATAATACAGGTTACTACTTGGCCAGTTTTATTAAATGGTTGGGAAATATTTAGTATTGATATATATATATAGACATCACATTTTTAGTATATAGGACATATGTTAGGACATTTTTATTTAGTATCCAAAGTGTTAGTTTAAAAACTCATAAAGAACCATCTGAAAATCATAAGGTGTCTTAGTTTTAACTAAATTTTCATAAAATTAATAAAAATACTTATTTTAGTAATTTTATTAAATTAACTATTCTTAGTAAAATTTCACATCTAAATAAGATTAGACAATTCTAATATAAGCTTAAGATTCAAAAAGCACTATAGTCATCAGAATCCAATTGGCAGAATCAAATTAAGAGCTAATTCAATTTTCACAAACTGTCTTGTTTGAATTTGTCTAGATCGGCCACCTCGAGAGATTTTTGCTCGCCTAGAGCCACCAGTTGAGGCTGAACTGCAGCAGCTGCTGCACCAGCCACCCACGCTACTCGTGTTTGGCCAGAGCCGTTGCGCCCGCAACCATCTGGCCAATCACCTGCTGCACTGCTGCCTCCTGCCTTTGGGGACATCGGCAAATGAAGGTTCGAACTGCTGGCCTTTGATGACTCGGTTTTAATAGCAGCATCCTAGTTTCATAATGCATATGAGCATTTACTGGGTGGTAATCTTTGCTTCCAAAATCTTTCTGTATGTTCCTCACGTTTGAAAATTTGAAAATTTGCCTGCCACTGACAGCGCATTTTTAAAAGTTTTGAGCTGCAGTTTGGGATGTGCAAAGGCTCTGGGAGATTGCCGAGTTTAATTCACCATCCGCCCCGCCAACCGCCTGTCCAGACGACGCGGACGGCCCCGCCTGGCGCCCCGTGCGGCTCCGCTTCTCCGCCGCCTCGCCGACCGCCGCCACCGCTGCGGCGCTTGACGAGGCCGACCTTCGCCTGCCGCCCGACTGCGGCGACTCTACCGCCGCGGTGCTGGAGGTGCCGCTTAATCACCCGCTGCTGCGGGACGGCGCCGAACTGCTGGTGGCCGGCGACGGAGACTTCACAGCCGCCGTGCCGCCGCTGATTTGCCTCTGCGCCCTGCCGCGCGAGCGCTGCCTGACGCCCGCCGAGGCGCGCGACCTCCAGCAGCTGCTGTCGACCGCGGCGGCTCCCTCCGCAGTCCTGATCGCGCGGCCGCCGCCACCGCCTGCAGAGTCGGCGAATCCCCAGTTGGCCGAGCGGCTGCGCGGCCAGCTGCGGGAGCTCGGCCTCCCTGACACCGCCGAAGCCAAGGAGGAGGCGGCGACGGCGGCCTTGGGTACCTCGGCGACCTCCGAGCTGCTGGACGACTTTCAGGCGGGCTGGCCGCGACTTGTTGCCTTCGTTCGGCGGGCCCTGCAGCGGATTCTGGTGCGGGCGGCCGTCCTGCTGAACCAGGCCCACTGCGCCGCCCTCAACAACTTCATCCTGCTGGCCTTTGACCTGTCACGGTGCGAGCCCGGCTGATGCTCCTAACCCTACTGACCCGCTGTTCCTGACCCACTGACTCGCTGTTCCTGACCCACTAACTTGCTGTTCCTGACCCACTGACTCGTTGTTCCTGACCCACTGACTTGCTGTTCCTGACCCACTGACTCGCTGTTCCTGACCCAATGAACCCTGTTCTTGACCCACTGACCGGCTGTTCCTGACCCACTGACTCGCTGTTCCTGACCCAATGAACCTTGTTCTTGACCCACTGACCGGCTGTTCCTGACCCACTGACTCGCTGTTCCTGACCCAATAAACCTTGTTATTGACCCACTAACCGGCTGTTCCTGACCCACTGAGTCGCTGTTCCTGACCCAATGAACTCTGTTCTTGACCCACTGACCGGCTGTTCCTGACCCACTGACTCGTTGTTCCTGACGCACCAACTCGCAGCTCATGACCCACCGAACCCGCCCCGACCCATAGCGACCTGATGGTGACGCCCCGCAAGATTCAGTTCGCCCAGCGGCAGGAGCAGCAGCTGTTCGACTCGCTGTGCGAGGTGGCAGACAGCAAGCAGGAGGAGATGCGGCAGCTGGTGGCGGCCACCCTGTCGGGGATGCGGGAGAGCCTGCTGACCGCGGCGGCCGAGCACCAGTTTGCAGGCGGCGGCTCAGACGGCGACTGCCGACGGTGCGAATTCGAGATTCGGGAGCTGGTGATGTCCCGGCTCGGGGTGGCTATCGGCGAGCAGCTGGTCCGCTCCGTCAGCCTCTTCAGGGACGCCTACGCGGGCACGCTGACCCGCTGTCTCGAGGGCCTCGAGGACGGCGACGGCTGCGGCGACTGCAGCGCCACGGAGGCCCTGCGGCGAATCATCAGCGCAGCCTACCAGGTGGAGGTCACGGCGCGCTCCGGGTCCTCCTATGCGCGCTCGTTTAGAGACCTGCTCAGGGAGGTGAGCATCTCTGAGGGCGAGACCGCCTGCCGACCTTCGCTGTGTCTGTCCTGACTGGCTGTGTCTGTCCTGACTGGCTGTGTCTGTCCTGACTGTCTGTGTCTGTCCTGACTGTCTGTGTCTGTGCTGACTGACTGTGTCTGTCCTGACTGACTGTGTCTGTCCTGACTGTCTGTGTCTGTCTTGACTGGCTGTGTCTGTCCTGACTGGCTGTGTCTGTCCTGACTGGCTGTGTCTGTCCTGACTGGCTGTGTCTGTCCTGACTGGCTGTGTCTGTCCTGACTGGCTGTGTCTGTCCTGACTGGCTGTGTCTGTCCTGACTGGCTGTGTCTGTCCTGACTGGCTGTGTCTGTCCTGACTGTCTCTGTCTGTCCTGACTGTCTCTGTCTGTCCAGACTGTCTATCTCCTGACTGGCTGTGTCTGTCCTGACTGGCTGTGTCTGTCCTGACTGTCTGTGTCTGTCCTGACTGTCTGTGTCTGTCCAGACTGTCTATCTCCTGACTGGCTGTGTCTGTCCTGACTGGCTGTGTCTGTCCTGACTGTCTGTGTCTGTCCTGACTGTCTATCTCCTGACTGGCTGTGTCTGTCCTGACTGGCTGTGTCTGTCCTGACTGGCTGTGTCTGTCCTGACTGGCTGTGTCTGTCCTGACTGTCTCTGTCTGTCCTGACTGGCTGTGTCTGTCCTGACTGTCTGTGTCTGTCCTGACTGTCTATCTCCTGACTGGCTGTGTCTGTCCTGACTGGCTGTGTCTGTCCTAACTGTCTGTGTCTGTCCTGACTGTCTGTGTCTGTCCTGACTGTCTGTGTCTCTCCTGACTGGCTGTCTGTCTTGACTGGCTGTGTCTGTCCTAACTGTCTGTGTCTGTCCTGACTGGCTGTGTCTGTCCTGACTGGCTGTATCTGTCCTGACTGACTGTGTCTGTCCTGACTGGCTCCTGATCTGCCCCTTCAGCTGGCCGGCTCCCTGCCGTGGGCATCGGCGCCCAAGCTGGACGCGAGCTGGCGCCGCCGCGTGGCTTCGGACATGCTGGACGGGCTGTCCGACCAGCGCCTGGCCCGGCACATGTGCGCCCACCTGTCCGAGCGCATCCGGGCCGCGCACGAGGCCTTCCTGGTTGCCATGCGGCGGCTCGAGGAGCGAAAATCCGCCCGGACCCGCGCGTGCGAAGAGCAGCGCGACCGGATCCGCTGCCGCCACGCGCCCCGCATCGCCCGCCTGGCGCTGGAGTCCGCCTCTGTCCGGGACATGACTCTCTATGGTGAGCTGAGACATGACTCTCTATGGTGAGCTGGGACATGACTCTATGGTGAGCTGGGACATGACTCTCTATGGTGAGCTGGGACATGACTCTATGGTGAGCTGGGACATGACTCTCTATGGTGAGCTGGGACATGACTCTATGGTGAGCTGGGACATGACTCTCTATGGTGAGCTGGGACATGACTCTCTATGGTGAGCTGGGACATGACTCTCTATGGTGAGCTGGGACATGACTCTCTATGGTGAGCTGGGACATGACTCTATGGTGAGCTGGGACATGACTCTATGGTGAGCTGGGACATGACTCTCTATGGTGAGCTGGGACATGACTCTCTATGGTGAGCTGGGACATGACTCTCTATGGTGAGCTGGGACATGACTCTATGGTGAGCTGGGACATGACTCTATGGTGAGCTGGGACATGACTCTCTATGGTGAGCTGGGACATGACTCTATGGTGAGCTGGGACATGACTATATGGTGAGCTGGGACATGACTCTCTATGGTAAGCTGGGACATGACTCTATGGTGAGCTGGGACATGACTCTCTATGGTGAGCTGGGACATGACTCTCTATGGTGAGCTGGGACATGACTCTCTATGGTGAGCTGGGACATGACTCTATGGTGAGCTGGGACATGACTCTATGGTGAGCTGGGACATGACTCTATGGTGAGCTGGGACATGACTCTCTATGGTGAGCTGGGACATGACTCTATGGTGAGCTGGGACATGACTCTCTATGGTGAGCTGGGACATGACTCTATGGTGAGCTGGGACATGACTCTATGGTGAGCTGGGACATGACTCTATGGTGAGCTGGGACATGACTCTATGGTGAGCTGGGACATGACTCTATGGTGAGCTGGGACATGACTCTCTATGGTGAGCTGGGCCTTAGTAACACATGCCGAAATCGAACCCCTTCTTACCCTCAGGCATGCCGCAGTTCTCCCGCGAGATCGGGCGCGGCCAGTACGGCATTGTGTACAGCTGCGACTCCTGGGGCGGCCGCAGCCCCGTGGCCATCAAGTCGGTGGTGCCGCCGGATGACAAGCACTGGAATGACCTGGCATTGGAGTTCTATTACACCCAGTGAGCTCGTGTGACTCTGTGTGAGCTTCTGTGACTCTATGTTAGCTTCTCTGACTCTGTGTGAGCTTCTGTAATTGTGTGAGCCTCTGTAACTCTGTTTGAGCTCGTGTGAATCTTTGAGCTCGTGTGACTGTTTGAGCTCGTGTGAATCTGTGTGAGCTCATGTGACTCTGTGTTAGCTCATATGACTCTGTGTGAGCTCATGTGACTCTGTGTTAGCTCATATGACTCTGTGTGAGCTCATGTGACTCTGTGTTAGCTCATATGACTCTGTGTGAGCTCATGTGACTCTGTGTTAGCTCATATGACTCTGTGTGAGCTCATGTGACTCTGTGTTAGCTCATATGACTCTGTGTGAGCTCATGTGACTCTGTGTTAGCTCTGTGTGAGCTCTGTGTGAGCTCATGTGGCTGTGTGTGAGCTTGTGACTCTTTGTGAGCTCCTGTGACTGTGACCTATGTGACTCTTTGTGAGCTTCTGTGACTTTTTGTGAGCTCTTGTGACTTTGTGTGACCTCATGTGACTGCAGTCTATACAGTATTTCATATAGTAGTGTTCCAGATTATCCGCTACACAGCCGGGGTAACCGTGAATTATCATAATTATTTATTTCATTCTTTTCTCGCAGTAGAATTGTCATTTTGTGCTAAATGCGGATGAATCCCCAAGAAGTCAGATTCCGCGCCCCATCGCACAATTTATGGTCCCCTTCGTCTCCGACACGCCGCCCGGCCACCCCAAGGCAGCTGCCTGAGCACGCCAGAGTCGCGCGCATCCTCGGCTGCGCCATCGACAGGCGGCTGGCGGAGCCGGCGGTGCTGCTGGCGATGGCCCGCCTGCCCCGCGACCTGCACGTGGCCCTGGGCCGGGGCCTGGCCTGGACTGACAGGTGGCGGCCCCGAGCCGGACAGATTTGCATGTCCCAACCAGCCTACTGATTGGCTGGCAATATCAGTAGCGAGTAACGGGGCTTAAATGGGAAAATCCTCGGGAGCAATAAATAAATTGCTTGCTTTGATGCGGCTGTTTCGTTTGGTTGCGGCTGAGGTTGAGGGGCCGAGACGCTTCGTTTCTTAGAAAATATTTGAAAACTCAATTTAAGTTTCTTAGAAAATATTTGAAAACTCAATTTAAGTTTCTTAGAAAATATTTGAAAACTCAATTTACGTTTCTTAGAAAATATTTGAAGGCTCGATTTACGCTTAAGATTAATTGCAGAGATATCAAACCTTTAAAGTAATCTTTCTGCTGGTACAAATATGCAGCTAAGACAGCTTAAGTCTTTCTAAGAAACGAACGTCTGACCCAGTCACTCAGCCAGTGAAGGCCGCCAGTTGCTAATCAGTGCCTCGCATTTGCGCAGGCAGCTGCCGCCTCACGAGCGCATCGTCCCCGTGCTGGGCGTCGTCACCAACTATGCCTATGGCGGCGGCGGGGTCGGCAGCGGCGACGGCGGCCTCACTGACTCCGAGATCTGCGTGCTCGGCGCCTCAGCCGCAGCCTCGCCGGAGATTCTCATCATCTCGGAGCTGATGGGCTGCGACCTGCACCGCGCCATTCAGTTCGGCTCGCTCAGCTTCGCTGCCAGGTGACACCGCAGTGCCACCGACAGCCCGTGCCGCTCCTCATGATTGCCGCTCCCGCATGTCCCCGCGATTGCCAATACTGCCTGCTTGCATCCCATCCTGATCCCATCCTGATCCCATCCTGATCCCATCCTGATCCCATCCTGATCCCATCCTGATCCCATCCTGATCCCATCCTGATCCCATCCTGATCCCATCCTGATCCCATCCTGATCCCATCCTGATCCCATCCTGA
>NIVC01000672.1:390000-420000 GCA_002269645.1 Macrostomum lignano
GAAGGGAATGATGCTGAGTGGCACTGAGGGGAATGATGCTGAGTGGCACTGAGGGGAATGATGCTGAGTGATACTGAGGGGAATGATGCTGAGTGACACTGAGGGGAATGATGCTGAGTGGCACTGAGGGGAATGATGCTGAGTGGCATTGAGGGGAATGATGCTGAGTGATACTGAAGGGAATGATGCTGAGTGACACTGAGGGGAATGATGCTGAGTGGCACTGAGGGGAATGATGCTGAGTGGCATTGAGGGGAATGATGCTGAGTGATACTGAGGGGAATGATGCTGAGTGATACTGAGGGGAATGATGCTGAGTGATACTAAGGGGAATGATGCTGAGTGATACTGAGGGGAATGATGCTGAGTGACACCTAAATATTTGATATACTACATTTATATTTATATTTATATTTATATTTCGATATAAATATTACATATTTCCCTAAACATTCGACTTTAACTAAAACGAACCAAAACTCGCTTCGCTTGAAACCCCAAGGCGAGAGAAAACTCAAATCCAAAATTTGAAGTCGCAAAAGCAATGTTAGCAAGTTTTCAAATCGCATATGGATTTAAATAATGAGAATTTCACATA
The DNA here is from genome assembly GCA_002269645.1 of Macrostomum lignano. Taxonomy (NCBI): domain Eukaryota; kingdom Metazoa; phylum Platyhelminthes; family Macrostomidae; genus Macrostomum; species Macrostomum lignano. The sequence continues at coordinate 390,599 of NIVC01000672.1, forward strand.
ACTTAATGTCAGTGCGACAGCAACAAGTCGATCTTGTCAGGTACAACTTGCTCATGTACCATTCCTGAAGCAATTTAAGCTACTCGGCTTTCTTTTCTTTTTCTTTTCCTGGTTCTGCTGCTGCTATTGGCTCTGCTGTTGTTGCTGAACTGCTTTACCAGCTGCTCTCTGCTCAGCCGGAGCCAGGAAAAACTTTTTGTCCATTCGCACCAGCCAGGAGGACACCTGCCGCTTATCGGCTGAATTTTTGTGCGCCATTTCGTAATTGACTCGCTCGATCATGGACACGACGTCTTCTTTATTACCGAACTGCTGGAACACCGAGCATAGCGAAGTGATGAATCGAGACCCCTTTGACCCCTCTCTCGCACTCGTCTCTAGTGGCACAGTCGAGTGCGCCACAATGACGTCCTCGTATTCAGGCAGAGGTTCGCGCTCGTTTTTCTCGTCCGACACACCGACGCTATGGTTGCGACACACCTGGAAAATCAGCAGCTTCGGTTTACCGGTTCTTTTTCCGGCAAACTTTTGTAGAATATCTTTTTCTTTTGCATCATCATCGTCGCATCCGTACAGGTATCCTACTATACCGTGAGTCATTAGTACAAGAATAGCTGCGTCATCTTTTAACTCCAAATAACGTATTTCTTTCCCAGTCAGATTGGTTCTGATTGAAACACTGAATCCCAATTCAGTGAACACTTTTAACAGTCTCTGAGTGTCTTTCTCGGAACCCAAGCGATTGCCATGTCTGCCGAATATGAGATTGTTGATGATGAGCACGCGGGTGCTGGGATCGGCAGTTGAATACCTTTGTTCCTTACCTGTCTGCGTCAGCTTCCACAGTGCCTCGCTGCTGCTTTCTCTCTCTTCTCTACTAGAGCACTTCGGCACGGGTATTTCCGGCTCGATTTTGATTTCACAGTGAAATTTAGCCAAGCCGCAGTTTTTGCAAACTTTCTTCTCTAACAATTTGTCTTTGCAGTGGACGCAATCTTTGCATTTCACGCAGATCAGCGGTGTGTGAGTTTCTCTCATGCCTTTGCACGTCTTCTTGCAAGTGCAGTCAGTGGCTGCCAAATTGATAGTACAAGAACACAGCGTGACTGGCTCTTTTGGCTTTTTTGACTCTTCTGATTCTTTAAAATTATCGAGGAGTTGATTAATTAACTGAAAATGATTCTCAGTTTTAATCCAAACGTCATGTTCGTCAATTTTTCTAAAGTTGTAAATCGTTGAGCCTGGCTCTGATTGGCTTTGACTGGTTCGTGGTGCCTCTCTCTGATTGGCTGGTCTCTGATCTCTAATCTCTGATTGTACCTCGTAGCTAGCGACTACAACTGCATAATTTGAAATGTCCGGTGCCTGGATTTCTCCATATTCAGCGCGCACTTCCCATCCATTTGTCTCCAGAGCAATGCGGAGTCCATCAATTTTCTTCTGCTTCTGCGTTTCGTACGTTGAATTCCCATCCTTCTTGACAAGGATGAGAGCCGTTGGAGGTTCCTTGGGTGCTAAAATTTTAAACAGAATTACTGTAGATGCGAATCAACAAAGTTCTGAATAAAATCAAATTTTGCCTTACGTTTGGTGTCTGATTTCTTTGATGGCACTGAAATGAAATCAACAGGAAGGTTTAAAATTAAAAAAATATATATATTTATGCTTACTAGAGTAGATATAGGAAATATTTGTTGGAAATGTGAGATAATTCAATTTTATCTGGCTAACTTTTATCTGTTTCTACATGTTAAACATTCGTTTTTTAATAAATCTTCAACCTCCAATTCTGGCTCATGAAATATTTTCGACTATTCGCATGACGCGCGTATGACAGCTACTGTTGAATTCTATGTGCGTAGCAGCTGTGATTTTATGAGTTCGTAAGTGATTTGATCTGTACTTATATGGGCGCTATTCTGAGTACCTTGTCCAAAGAAATGTTACGATATACAATACACTAACATGTTCAGTTCATGTAAAAGTCTATCCTGAACAGAACACAATGTATACATGACAGTTCAACTGTAAATTTACCGTTTTTCTCGTCAAGAAAGAATTCATCAGTTGTCTGCACAATCCAGTACGGGAGAAGCAGATTATTTTCAACATTTTGATCCGCAAAGTTCGCGCAAAGTTTGTTTGAAAAGCCGTTCTTGACGATGCTGTTGATGGGGCAGATCATTGAAGCCACATCTGTGTTGCCGGCACCGAAGTAAATTGCTGAGCACAGAGCGAGCACGAAGCGGCTACCCAGGGGGGAACGACCATCAGCAGGGGTTGATTCAGATCTGACTATGATCAGACCGCTTTGTTTGTGAAAGTGCAAGTCTGGAGTTGGACCATCAGACGCTGAATCAGTAACTTCCCCTGCAGTTCGATCATCCATGGTAATCACATCTAAGCGCTCTCGCAGATGAACAACAACCAGCCTGTGCGAGTTGAAAAAACAACTGCCTTGGCTAATTTTAGTGAGCAGTGTGTTAATTTGAGCTTCTGGGTCTTTGGTCTTTTCAGCAAGGATTACTACCACATAGGAGGGATTGACATCCTTTGGCGGCGGTTCGAATTTGATCTCATAATTACCTAAATCAACTCCAGCTTCAGTTTTGCACTGACTATCAGGTGATTTGTAGTTGGCGTGCTCAAGTGCATCTTGCAGATTTGCAACGTCCATCCTTGCACTTCTGCCCAAATCAGATTTGTCATCGTCTAGCGATTTGCTCACAAGAATGAGAGCGCGATTCTTGTGTGGTTTGTAAGGTGGTTTTCTGTTTTCTGTGTTTTCAGAAGTGTTTTCTGTTTTGATATATTTTGGGATTTTTTCTTTCAGACGATTCCTCGAAAACGTAAACCCGGCGCCGCCAGGAATATAGTAGAATTTTCTACTATCGATTTTGTCTTTAGAGCTCCTACTGAAATTTATAACTGTGTTTTGAAGATTTTCGTTTTCAATTAACATGCCTGCGATCTCGTTTAGCTCACTTTCATCTGTGTCTTCTTCGTCTTTTTTACTCGTACATAGGAAATTCACGTTTAGTAATATTGCTTGTTGATTCTTTTTGTCACGCAGCTTCTCCTTCAGATCCTTGTTTCCACAAACAATCAGAAGTCTTTCCAGCTGACCATTTTCGCCACTATCGAATGCCTCGAATAGAGCCTTAAGTTGATCATCGAGTTCCGAACTGTCAGAATGCACTACAAGAACTGCTTGTAGTTTAACTGACTTCTCAGCAGTGAGCAGATTCGTACATTCATCAATGTTATTGCATTCTTTCAACTGAAAATCGCAGTCCTCCAGGTACTTTTTGAAGTCTGTATTCGATGTGATATTCAAAAAGAATGCCTTCCTGTCTGAAATGCAATTAAAAAAGATTTGCGTTAAAAAGTTTGCGTTTGGGGCTGAGTATCGGAGCAGTAACGCATCCGGTTCTGCACAAAACACCGTTGCCCCAATCATTCAAGCACATTCTCACCTGTTGAAGTTGTGCTGCTATGTCTGCAATCCGTAACTGCAATTCAGATTGTTGAATTGGTTGTTAGAATTAGATAGAGGCCGCCAGGACCGGCTAATAGAGAGTTGGGTTGAAGCGTACGTAGCTCCTCAGCAGGGTCATCAGTGATATACTGTATTATGCATCCATGCTGATGAAAAGCCATCATCAAGCTATTCGTCTCCATACGCAGACTAGAGCTAGTAGTAATAACTTTAACAGTTATTCAAAATATTTCCATGGCTATGGCGGCGTACCAGAATTAATTTTTACAAAATAGCAACCGCACAAAATTGCTTCTAAATTTGTCCTACATTGATGACACAGGAACAGTGTTGTAATAGAATGCACTGCTGCTGACACACATTCACTAGAGTAGGCTATGGTTCTACCAGCTAATTACGTAATATAAGCTCTCTATCCTTCCCTGTGTTCCTGACAAGAGTTCATTACACGAAGAGACAATTATCGTCAGCTAAGCTTAAAGCAGGCTTTGCTCGACTTTTGCTCAACTTCTTGTGAGCTGAATATAACTTCCGGGGCTCCTGCGCCGGAAGGACCTTCTATGCTCTTTGATGCCGTTGAAAAAATGAATCTGCCTTTAGCGTTCAAAACACAATAGGCGTTGCTTGGATCGAGACAGCCAAACTGCAATAAGCTTTATTTTTCCCCGGAACAGAACCCTCTCTCCTGCGCAAGCACTGCACTGCTCAAAAATATCTGTAGGAGAGACCCATGCAGCTCAGCCTTGCAGGTTATGGAAACGCGGGAGAGCGCCACCACTGACTGCTGTTGGACCTCTTCACCCATTTCTCTCTACCAGGCCCTCTTACTGGACACGCGCTCACGTCACTTCTTAGAAGCACGTCTCCACTAACGAGGTTCAAAAGTCTACTTCTGTTTTCAACTTCTCTAACGCTAAAATTTTTATTTATTGAATACTTGTACAAGGAGTAGGTTAGGTTTAAGGCGTGCATGAGAGACAGACAGAGAGAGAGAGAGAGAGAGAGAGAGAGAGAGAGAGAGAGAGAGAGAGAGAGAGAGAGAGAGAGAGAGAGAGAGAGAGAGAGAGAGAGAGAAACCAATGCAGTCTGCAAATCCCCGACCAAATTACAGCTGCAGGTAGAGCAGCGCTAAATTTATATAATCGATTGTCTTCTTCACAAACACCATCGCCCAATGCAAGTTCTCACCTGTGGCCGCTGGAGCTGAGATGCTTTGGTTGCGATCCGCTACAAGAGATCCAACTGGAAATCGGAAATCAGATTGTTGAATTGGTTAGAATTGGATAGAGGTCAGGGCTGGCTAATAGAGAGATGGGTTGAAGCGCACGGAGCCCCTCGGCATACTGTATGTCTCCATGCTGATGACAGCTGCTAATGAAAGCCATCATCAAGCTCTTCGTCTCCAAAGGCACACTAATCTAGTTTTCGGATGGAGTCTCTGCCCTGATTCTAATTTTGTACTACATTTATAACACAAGGACAGTGTTGCAATAGAATGCACTGCCAACCGACACATTTACTGAAGTAGGCTCAATACACGAAGAGACAATTACGCTCGTATGGACAGCTGAGCTTAAATCACGCTTTGCTCAGCTTTTGCTCACCGGTTTCAGCCATAACTCGTGCGGCTCCTGTACCGGAAGAACTTTCCGTGCTATTTGAACGGAAAGGTGCGTCTTTAGCGTTCAAGACACAACAGGCGTTGCTTGGGTCAAAACAGTCAAACTGCAATATGCTTTATTTTGCTCCGAAAAAAAGAGAACTCTCTCCAGCGCAAGCGCTTCACTCAAAAAAATCTGGAGAAAAAACCCCATATATGGCAAGCCACGGGAACGCGGCTGACTCAGTCAGCTTCTCTTTAACGGACACACATTCGGCTGGTTAAACTGTGCAGTAGTAGAGAAATGAGGGTGAATGTACTTGTACAGAGGGGGGGGGCAATGCAGCTGTTTCAGAGCATTTTCCCAGGCTAGCCATGCAGTCCACTAAACAAAAAATACGTGGCTAGCCAGGTGGCTCCACCGTGGGTCCACCTTGGCTAGCCCTTGCACCCGTGGACTCGGGGGATCCAATGAGTGAGTCAGACAGTTTCCCACGCTAAAAATAGCTTGTTAACGGGACCCAGCAAGGCGGCTGTGGAGAAGCAGACGCCAGAACTTGACTCGTATTGGTTGGCAAGATACATGGCACTAATTCAAAAAAAAGAAAAAAATTTTTTTTGGCTTTATCGCGTGAGAACTAAATGCATTGACCTTGCCAGGGCGCTAAAATAGGCGCACAAAGGCTGAAATTGGCGCCGGTATTTTAAAATCGGCGCCAAAAAGTAGCAAGCTGATATATGCTGCCACTTCTACGCCCGTTGGCACATTCCAGCGCTGATTCGGCGATCCTGGCGCCAAATTTAGCTTCCGGCGCCAATTCGAGCTTTCCCGCGCCAATTTGAGCTTTCCAGCGCTAGTTTGAGCTTTCCAGGACTATTTTGGGTCCTCTCGAGCTGATTTCAGCATTTTGGCCATCCTGGCGCAAATTTGGGGATCCTGGCGCCAAATTTAGCTTTCGGCGCCGATTCGAGCTTTCCCGCGCCAATTTGAGCTCTCCAGCGCTAGTTTGAGCTTTCCAGGGCTAGTTTGGGTCCTCTCGAGCTGATTTCAGCATTTCGGCGATCCTGGCGCAAATTTGGGGATCCTGGCGCCAAATTTAGCTTTCGGCGCCAATTTTGGGGGTCCTGGCGCCAAATTTGACCTTAGGCGCCAATTGAGACGAATACTGAGTCCACCAGTATTTTATGAACGAGAAAAGTTTTGCCAAGAATTAAAACAGTAAATTTGCTTTAAATTTGTGAAGAGTACGATAACTTCATGGCCTACAACGCGGCTTAGACCACCGGAAATATGGCTGTAATATAACAAATGTAACTATAATGAATATAATTATTCATTATAGTTAATGAATATATAATGAAGAGAAAAAAGAATAAATTATTCTTCTTAGACAGAGCAGCACTTGGTAAAAGTATTTGGTTTTTTGTCTGCTAAAACATTTACCCAGCGCCTAGGTGCATGTAGATAAGTAGCTGCTGCAAAAGCCGTCTGTCTGTCTGTTGATCTGTCTGTATGACAAAGCTGTTAAAAGTCCTTTTGCAGTTTTTTACATGCAGTGTCTGGGTGTCTTGCGCAAAATGAGTGACAGACAAACTTATGTATTATTCTGGGAACTGTCCGTATGTGAATTACGAATTTGTATGTAATTCGAATTCTGTTCGCGGCTATATACGAAATCTTTTTCCTTTCATTCATTCATTCATTCATTCATTCATTCATTGATAAGTAATGAGCAAACGAAGGCCCTGCGCTTCAGCCCTGAGGGGGCTCTTACGCAATTGATGTATTTTGGTTTCCAATTAGTGCGATACTTTAGTATTTTAGTGATCGAGTTTAGAAAAATAAAACAGATTAAATCAGTACAGTAGTAAAACTAAGTAAAACTATAAGAGTCAAATCAATTAAATTCAATAAAAGCTCTCCCCCCTACCCCCATGGGCGAGCCTATAGTAGTGCCATGTCTTGGTGGCTTGGTGAACCTCGAAAATATACTGTATTTGTATTTTTCACTCTAGCTTTCGAGCTTATGAAGTCGCCTGCTAAAATTTTCGAGGATATGAAATTTCGAGCTTATGAAGTTTCGGGTTTGTGAAAGTGGCTGCTAAAATGGTTTTCGAGGTTGTGAAATTTCGAGCTTGTAAAATTTCGAGCTTATGAATATGAAGTCGGCTGCTGAAATTTTCGATGTTGTGAAATTTCGAGCTTATGAAAATAACTGGTTTCGATGTTGTGAAATTTCGAGCTTGTGAAAGCAACCCACGATACAGTCAGATTCAGAGATCCTGTAATTGTTTTGGAGGCTGATTTCCGTAAAAATACACTGTAGAGAGGAGAATATGTTTTAAGCACAAAATATACTATCCAAAGCATTTCTTTCTGGAGGATGAGGACGAGGACGACCATTATTTTAATTTAGCGTGCACAACATGTTACTCTGCTGTATTTTATATACTAATAGTTGCGCGTTAATGAGTTTCATCTTCCTAGTTTTCATTTTTTATACTCTATGAATTTATTTTATTTTTGTGTCACTTTTTCACACTTTATATTCTGCATCATATATATACTTGCTTCAAGCTGACGAAGCAAAACAAAATATTTTAGCTAATAATGTCACTAGTGAGTAATTATAACTTTTGGCTTGTAAAAAAAAATATAGATATATGTTCCTAATATATATTAGGAAAAAACTTTTTTAACACTTACATGTATAAAATACAACAGACTGACATCTTTTGCATCCTAAATTAAAAGAATGGTAATCTTCATTAACAGAGATCAAATGCTATCGTTTGATTTTGTGATGCAAAAATGACTTTTTTTCCTGTCTCCGCAGTGTAATGTTTTAATGATGTTAGCCTCCAAAAATTATAAAATTGCACGGCCAATGTGCTGCTAGTGGTATTGAGAAAGTGTCTGAATAATTTTACTTTACTTTAAAACCGTGTTAAATGCTTGAAAATTGACAATACCAATAGTATCGCTACATTCTCATATGAACTTTAGAAATCATAAATTTACGATTCATTAAATTGATGGGTTTCGACCTTTCAGGCCCCTTGTGAGGAAGCCTTCGGGCCTCAGGCCTCAGAAATAAATCAATTAGAGTCCTGGCCCCCACTCCTGTCAGATGGTCAGCCCCATGGTAGCTTGATCGTGTGGCGAGCAGTCTAGGTCCTATAGCTAAGAGAGGGACAGCGAGAGACAAGCAGGGAGAATTTTGAAGGTAGAAATTAGCTAATCCGCAGACTAAGCTAACTCGCTGCCACCAGCCCGTGCGTCCTGGCTCACCACACCGGGACTCTCGAAATCGGGCTTCCGACTAGAAGGGGCTTTGCACTTACCTGCCAACTAGTGTCTTTTTGCTGTCAATCTCGAAGTCATAGCCGATGATAAGGGACACTGCTGGGACTAGATCGCATTGGCCATGCAGGTACAGAGGGGACTTGTGCAGGGGATTCTTGCAGTGGCGAGTCTATGGGGTAGCTACATGTACTATTACATTGCTAAATACGAAGGTATGTACTTTTGGCCTTCAACGCGCCAACTAGCCTCCCATAGCGCTGATGATAGGCTAACTCGAACTTCGGAGACCTCGCATGATTCATTACCCGAGCCGCTTGGCTAACCTAGAGTGCACAAAGTACATCTCTGGCGCCGATTCTGCACTTCTGGCAGTTTTGCTCACTGATTTGATTGATTGATCGACTGAGAACTGCCTGGCCATTGGTCCACTGTGACCGGTGCCTACTAGCTTAGCTACTCATCTGAGCCATCGGCGAACAAAGAAATAAAACCGATAAAAATAACTGTTAGATTTAACCTTCTTATATCTCTTCACACCTCAGATTGAATTGGAGTTTCAGACTACTAGCAGTATTATTAAGTGATTTCTGCTTCAGTAACAGCACTACTGAACAAAATGAGCAAAAGTGTGCGCCTAATCCAGCTACTGAAACAGGGGACAGATAGGGGATCACCCAATCAAGCAAGTCTAGGTAGCCTCTTACCCAACAAATCAGAAACTCAACAGCCGGAGACCAGGCAATCCACAGTGACCGAATCGGCTTGATGCTCCGCAGCCGTAGACCCGGGATGATGCTGTCACAGTCTTCGCTGATAGCTAGCAGGTGATGATCTTCGCTTGATGTTCACTGCTGACGACCGGGGGACTCGTCCTTGATGATGATGGGGGAAGTCTGGGGGGAAGACAGAAGAAGAGAAGAACTACAATCATCACCTACTGGAAAAAGCTGGTCCGGAAAACAAAACTCGACCCACTCAAGGTAGGACAATACGCGAACGACAGGATCAAGTGGAAAGAGATCATCAGGAAAAGAAACGTCGAGTGGGAAAAGATCGAACGGCTGAGATGCAAGGGTGCAGAAAGAGACGACGAAGGACGGGAGGAACAAAACCAGCTCAACAGCACTCAAACGGATGAAAACGAACTGACAGGTTTCAGGTGTTGGGAAAAGAACTGCGGTAAAGTATGCAGATCGAGAGGAGGCTTAGCCATCCACCAAAAAAGAATGCACAAGACCGATACGGGCATAAGAATGAGATGCGAGAGATGCAACAGCGAGTTCAGAACGGAAGCGACAAGAAAAAATCACGAGAAATGGTGCACGGGAGGCAGGACGGAAGGCACAAGAAGAGAATGTAACAACTGTAAAAAGTGGATCAGTAAGACTAACTACGCAAGACACAGGAAGAAGTGCGAGGAGGAGCCCCATGCAATGGAAGGACCGAGGACGAACGACGAAGCGGCGAGAATGATAGCAAGGATCCACAAAAGGAAGAGAGCAGAATGTCGATACTGTAAGAGATGGCTGTCAGCAACCAACATGGCACGGCACGAGAGAGCATGCGGCGAGTGACAAGAAGAGGAAACGTCCGAAACACAGGGTGCCACCTACGCCGGGAGGCGAAAAAAAGGTGGAAGAAGAAGAAGAAGAAGATGGTGATGATGATGATGATGATGATGATGATGATGATAATGATGATGGTGATCGTGATGGTGATGATGATGATGATGGTTATAATGATGATGATAATGATGATGATGATGATGATGATGATGATGGTTATAATGATTATGATGATGATGATGATGATGATGGTGATGATGATGATGATGGTTATAATGATGATGATGATGATGATGATGATGTTGATGGTGATGATGGTGATGGTGATGATGATGGTGATGCTGATGATGGTGATGGCGATTAGATACTTTCTCAGAAATAAAAAGAACGCAATGGAGCAGCAGATTCTGTGGAATAAATAATGATTTAACAACAATCGGTTCTACACACGAACTTATGATAAAAAAGTATTATATAACGAAGAAACTGATTTATAGATTTTTATTATTGAAATTAGTTTTCTTTGATTATAGATAATCATAAATAGAAAGCAGAATAGCAAAGACTCAAACCAGCACCCGTGCAGTAAAGTACATATTTGAAATGAGTAGCTACCAGCGTATTTTGAATCAAAAGACAAAATAAAGCAGCTCCGACACCTTATTAGGTTTCTTCACGATTCTTTAATAAAATTGAACTTTGAATCCCTTGAAAAAATTGTCAGAATCGAAAAATTGGTGGGGATCGCGCGGTGCTTCATTCCCTGCTACCTGCTTAGAGACGATTCCTCGAGCACAGCACAGATTTAGTGCTTCCAGCAACAAAGGCAATTAAAACACGAACTTGGCACAGAAACGAAGCAGGCCTCCGTCAATAAAAAAGTGTTTCGAACTTCAATCTACGAGTATATTTGGCTTAAAGCAAACTTAACACGAAAAAGAAAAAAAAAATTCACTGCGAGAAGGCAAAGTGAGCCGCCAGTAGAGCGCGACGGGGGTTTAAAAACACCCCTGCCACCCAAGGGGGGGCAGGCGGCGATGTACAATCAACGCGCTGGGCACTAAAGCCGGTTTGTGCACTTTCGCCGCACAAACCAGTCCATTAGTGCTTCCAGCAACAAAGGCAATTAAAACACGAACTTGGCACAGAAACGAAGCAGGCCTCCAAAGCCAAACACAACGGGGGATAAGAGCAGCAGCTAGGCATTGAGCAAAAAACAAATCAGCGGGAAGACCACCGTCAAAAATGAGCACTAAGGGCGGAAGAAAAATGCAGAGAGGCCGCAGCAGTGGCAACACCCGAGCGGGGCAAGTAGCGCTCCACCGCCGAACTCTTCCAGTCGCCGATCCGCTGGATCTCCGCCACCGGCAGGCCCATGCGAGCTGCCCAGGTGGCTCCACCTCGACGCAGGCTGTGAGCCGAGTAGAGCTTGCCGCCACACCCAGCCCTCTGCAGCTTAGAGTCAAGAAACCGGTCCAAGTCCCGAGCAGCTAGATGGCGCCGCTGTCCATTGCGATCGATGAAGGACCAGAGTGGCGCCTCGGCCATCGCCAGCTTGTTGACACACAGATGTCGGCGAATCGCCACTACCGGGCAGAGCGCGGGGCAGGCGGGGAACTTCGGAAGCAGGACGTGGTGGACTCGATCACGGAACTGAATAGTCTTGCCAAAGTCCACGCTTAAGAGGAGGCCGCAACGGTGAGGTGTCAGATTCTGCACCTTCATCCCACTACCCAACTGAGGCGACGATAGAAGGAGTGATGATTTTCGCAGCATTCCCCACCAGGCAGTGATGGTGACCGCCCAGCAGGCCAGTTGCCGATTGTCGCCCTTGTCAACCAGAGACCAAAGCTTTTGCAGCACCGACGGAGACATTGGTAGCTTCTGGTTGACCTGAAGCCCCAGCGCTCGCTTGCAGCCCCGCAGCAGATGCTGGTTGAGGGTGTGCTTCGTCAGGTCCTGAGCGCCGTTCAGCCGAAACCACAGTGAAAGCGAGCTGACATGACCGCGAACGCTACTGTAGGCTCGCAGGCGCGTGCCCGTGAGGCCAGCCAGGTAGTTTAGCAGCGTGGACACAGTACACCCGGCGGGGTCGAGTCCCTTGGCTGAGCAGTACGCGCGCCAGGACCGCACGTGTGAGCTGATGGCGCTTTTCGAGCGGGCCGCGTAGGAGGAACCGAGTAGTTCACGGGCTCGGTGGCTGAGGTGGTCTGGCGCAGTCTGGCGACCTGAAAACGGAGAAAAGCGGATGTGGCAGCAGAAAGCGTGTGCCGGGAAAGCGAGCAATTGGTGAGACGCACCAATGAGCCATAAAAGCGCAGCAAAAAATTCAACAACTGACTGCCCTCGTGCAGCCGAGACGCGGCGTCAGCAAAAATTTGAAACGGCCCTGGCACATGGTAAGCACGCAGCTGAATGTTCTGACGAATGCAAAGCAGCGCCACCGTCTGCAACAGCCTCAACACCAGAGGGCACTTGGAGACCCCATTGTTGATAATACAGCACGCTGCCATATTATCGCAGTAGATGCACAGCCGACAGTTGTGCAGGCGGTCCCGCCACGACAGCAACGCCATCAGAGGCATCACAGCCTCCTTGTAATTGATAGGCAGATCCCGAAAAACAGCATCCGCGTCGAGATCCCAATTAACGTAGCGCCAGTCACTCACGCCCCCCGGCAACCGCAGCACGGCAGCGCCGCCCACCAGGCAGGCGTCCGACTCGATCGCGGCATCGAAGTCGCCATTGAACCAGAGAGTCTTCCACCTTTGAGCTAGCAGAGCACACTTCCACCAGCGCAGCTGACTACGCAGGGCCGCATCCACCTCATCTTGCTGACCGACGGCCAAATTGTTAGAGCGCGAAATCAGGTCCTGAAGAAAGGGGCGACCGCATTCGATCACCTGCGAAGCCCACACCAGCCTGCCGATGATCTGCTGTAAACTTTGCTTGCTGATGCGATCCTTGGCAGCAGCATCGTCCAGTTGCTCTAAAAGTTTCTCCACTTTCTCGTCTGAAAGCCGCTTCAGGCCCTTGACGGTGTCGAGCTCCACACCGAGAAACGTCATCCTTTGCGAAGGCCGCTGACACTTCGTCCAATTCACGGTGAAGCCCAGTCTGGTCATCAGAGACGTCAACACATTAAAGAAGGCCTCGCACTCGTTTTGCAAACCGCAAAAGGCAAAATCGTCCAGATAGGCCTCAGTATTGACGAAGCCGCGGTGCACCATCATCAACTTGACCGCCTCGCTGAGATGATAGAAAGCCGTGACGGAAGCAGCAGCACCAAATGGCAGGCGCGTGTCCACCATGTAGGTGTCGCAAGCATCGCTACCTAGCCGAAACTTCAAACCGGTAAACTTTTGGTCGTCAGGATGGATCCCACATGAACGATAGGCTTCGCTTAGATCGACCTTGCACATAAAGTAATTCTTCTTAAGCCTCTTAGCAAAGTTCTGGACACAGGTGAAACGCAGTCTCTGCTCGCTCTCGTAAGCGGAGTTGACAGACTTCCCTTGCGGCCGGCTGCAGTCATGGATTAAGCGAACGCCACCGTTGGACTTCGGCAGCGCACCAAGGGCGCTGACTATGCGAGGTTTGTCACCAGCAGCACAGAGACGATAACGACCGAGACGAAGCTCATTAGCAATCTGACGCGCAACTCTGTCATGGTGCTTAAAAACCGATGAGTAGTTTGCCACTTCAACCAGCTCGTTGCCATGCATCTGACGATTGGTGATGCGAAAGCCACTAGCAACGCCATCAAGGATAAAAGCCATCCGACCGGGCGGGAGATCCAGCTTGGACAACTCCGCCTGCCACTGGGCCAGATTGAGATCAGAGGATAAAACAGGAGGAATAAAATTCGCGCTATGATCGAGTCAGTGTTGCGGTTTCTCCTCACCGCTCGATTCGTCGCGGTGGAAGGCTGCCTCAGAGTGCGCCAGGCCGCATCTTCGGCAGCGATGCAGGAACCGACAGCTCTTGCGTTCGCACCCGCGTATCCTGTTGTAGTCGAAGCAAACCAGTTGATTGCGCTTCTGGGCACCACCCCCCGATTGCTGCTTCTGGGGAGCCATGAGGTACGCCGCAACCAGACTCAGGTCCGAGCTGTGCGACTCCCACTTGCCATCAGACGTTTGGCTGAGCCGGCACTCGTCATCAAATCTCATCACACGGCTCTTGTCGAAGCCCAGGTCCAACAACTCGCCAATGCGTGCGGTGTACCTGAGATAGTCTCTGAGCTCTGCCACATCCAATCGACCATGCTGATCCAGTCTGACTAGACGCCCGTCAGTCAGCATCTGAAGCATCGCCTGCGCATTGCCCGTCACCCAATCGCCTAACGACAGCGCCTCGACCGCCACTTCTTTAGACTTACTCTGGCCTAGAAGACACTGCTTGCGCTTGCTGACGAAGTCAACGATTCGGTAGACGCTACTGGTACTTCTCCCTGAGGCTCCCATGTTCTCATGCTGCTGCCCAACTTCATGCTGCACACATCCAGTTAGGCAATTTAGCAACTCACCCGGTACATCACGTGCCTCAGAACGGCCGACCCGTAGCTGCGCGAACTCGGATTCCAGCTGCGCTTCTTCTTTGCGCAGCTTCAGCAGACGGATTCGCTTCTCCGCCTCCAGCAGCTGTTCGTCCAGGCCGCCAGCCGCGCCAGACCCACCGTTCTCGACCTGTCGCCGATTTGGGGGGCTGCCCCCGCTGCTCGCTACCGCCGAGTTCTGCCCTGTAGCTCGCAGAATGGCCTGAACGTTCGTCAGCTCGTCACTCTCGACAGAGGTCTCCACGTCTTGAATATGGGCGCGAAGCCTTTGGACTAGTTTTGCTTTGTTGCCAGAGGTTGGCAAACCAAGCTCCTTTAGTTTCCCTCGCAGTGCTGGCACAGTTGTGGGGACGGAATCGGCTGACTGGCTACGGGTGCGGTTCATGACTCAGCAAAAGTTTCTATTTCTAAGTCAAAAAAATTCACTGCGAGAAGGCAAAGTGAGCCGCCAGTAGAGCGCGACGGGGGTTTAAAAACACCCCTGCCACCCAAGGGGGGGCAGGCGGCGATGTACAATCAACGCGCTGGGCACTAAAGCCGGTTTGTGCACTTTCGCCGCACAAACCAGTCCAGTTAACCCTGCCGAATAGAAACTGCTCAAGGAAGTGGCGTGCACGGGTGTTCCAGCCCACGACTGAAGCACCAGGGGAGAATGGCATTAGTCAAAAAGTGTATTAATGGCAGAGGAAAATTATTAACTTCAATTTTTAGCTTATAAAATAGCTAAATGTAACTAACAAGCAAAAACTACAATTGCAAAGTTATAAGAAGCAAAATCAGACACAAAAGGTGCTCAAGAGGGTTTAAAGCCAAGAAAGTCTCACACAGACACGCGACACATGCTAGCTAAATACAATGTAAGGTAATGCGATATAATATATAATAAATTATAACTGCAATATAATGCCGCCATTATCTTAGGAATAAATCATTTTTTAAATTTGAAAACATGCATTGACCTATTTGACAGAAACATTGTTTCATAAAAATCTGCTTATAAATACCATTTTTACTGGAGAATCAATCAAATTGCTCAGGCTTTAATAAACTTTGTACTCTTTCCCCGCCCTGTTAAAGTGAGGAATTCGTTTCAAATTTCATGCTTTATGTAAAAGAATGATTTGATAATATTTATTTCAAATTTTGGCAGTGACGCATGCTAGTCAACTGATTTTTGTTTGTGTGCAATTGCGTGATAGCATGGCAATACCTAAAAAACCTGCACAGCTGTACTCATGTTTAATATACATATGCTGGGGCTAATTGATTGGGGAACCAACTGAAATGATAAACTATGCTGTCTTATTTGAAGAGTTTATATTAATTACTTTGTGAATTATCTGATATAAAGATTCCAATCGATTTTTTACTTTATTTTTACAAAGTATACTTAGTGATAGCAATAACTGAAGAATTAGCAATCGAAAAAGCAAGTCTTGTAAGCTGAGCATTTGATTTGATCTTCAGAGTAAGATTAAGCCTTGAATGAGAGCGTAAACAAATCATGCAAATATTTTTAAGTCAAGATTACGCCACGCTCGCTCACACCGCTATAAAATTGCGGCACTGGAAAAATCTGAAAAGCCGCGTGATTACATTATTAAGCTTGACCTGATTTTAAGGTGCGGTGTGAATGAGCATCAACACTATAAGCAAAGGGTAAAGGACATGCTTTGTCAGTCAGTTGTAGCTATTATTAGTTTTATTTGCTTTTAAATTGTTCTGGCCTTTCCTCAGGCTCCTCAGTCCATCAGGCAGCTGAATTGTCTTCATTATCCGCATTATTGTCCGCATTATTGTCCGCATTATTGTCCGCATTAACCAACAGGAACTTCTCTGTTATTGTGGCTGTCCAACACGGCAGCTGCCACTGGTGGCTATCTTCATCAGGATAATTAGGCTTTTCATAATAGTGCATCATGCGATAGTTGACGAACTTGCTGATCTCAATAACATCCAGTTGCTCATTCGGAATGTCACGAACATAATCAGCAAAAGCCTGGCAGAGGGTGAGAACAAACCTGCTACCACAACCGTCCTTTCGACTACTATAGTCACCAGGGGCGGTGGAGTAAGCAACTATCGTGTTAGCCGGTATTTTACAGACGACATTTCCTTCAGCACCGTGGTGTCTGCAGGATTGAATGACTACAAGCTTCTGCTCTTTAATGTTGTTTAGGGATTCAAACAGATCGTTTTCCTCAACGCTTTTGTCATCAACTCCCGTAATTTTTCCGAGCTCTCCGTGTGACATAAAAACGATAACAGAGGTTTTGCTGTGATCTTCAAGTTTGGAAAACTCCTCAACCACTGTTCGCAAAGCTTCGGAGCTCAAATTGTGCCAGATGGAAATTCGGTAGTAAAACTGCTGGAAAAGATGACGCAGAACTGCAGTATCGTACAGACTGGCCAGTCTGTCATCCTCACATTTAGGGAATATAGCGTTGCTGACTATCAGGAGGCGTGGGCGCTTCCCCTCAGGTTTTGAAATAGTGCTTTTCCCTTCAATCGGTTCTTCTTCTTCTTCGTCGTGTCCAACATTCGAAAAAACCAAAGCTTCATCTGTATTAAATGTTTTTTTGGCGTCGTCGCGGCAGCGGTATCACAGGGAATTCTTCTCCACCCTGGAGTTGTTCTGCTTGCTGTCTGATTTTAACTTTATCCAGCCACTTCTGAATACATTCAGCGATTACTTTTGCACTGTTACGAACGCTAACGTGAAACATTTTGTCGCTGATTTTCGTTCCTTGCTGTTCATTCTGCGATCCGATTTCGCATGAAAAAACAACAATGTCCTTAGCATTGCTTGCTTGTTTTTCAAGTTTATTCTTGAATTGCTGCAGGTCGCGATGCGTGGTGTAGACAAGGAGAGCCAGAACGAACTTCGCATTACATGTGACTGCACTGGGGGTGCAGAATAGCTCAAACTTTTCTGTTATCTCAACTTCCTCTGCCCTTACCTGGTAGCCGCTGGCAGCGAGAAGGTTTTCGAAATCTTGAGCTTTCTTTAAAATTTCCCCATAGTTTTGTTGGATGCCGCTGTCCAACAGTATCAGCGCCTGGTGGGAACCTAAAAAGACAATTTGACACGTAAATTATTGTGCAAGAAATTTATAACTTCGCCATGAAAACAAAATTTTATTTTACCTGGTTGAAAATCGCTTGGCTCTGCAGGCATTTCTGAAATTTAGAAGTTTCATAAAGTGACTCGGGGTATTCACATGTATTTTTTAACTTACTGAAATTTTTCAAACTCGAATTTCAAATTGTCAAACTCAACCGTCACGTTCCAGAAAACAATATCCAATAGGAGACCCCATCATCCAGTATTGTTTCAAGCACTCAAGCATTTATTATCTGAACTGTATGAACTGTACACTATAGCTGCTGGCGACACTGGGGGACCTCCCTGGGCGGCGCCAACCCTCCGTCCATAGCGACGCGTCGGCCGTTCAGGGATTAGCGGAATGGGCGGCCGCGCCTTCCCGCTGTGTCCCCTCCGGGACAGCCCTGCAGCTAAGTCAAGTAAGTCATGAATTGTGCATACAGTTCACCTGAGCTGAGGTACATCTGAACTGAACAGTCGAAAGGAATTTCATCATAACGCTACGCTTGCAGGATACGAAGCGTACGCTCGTATTATCATTTTTACAGAAGCGTTTGGTAACTTCTGCAAGCCTAATTGGAACAATTCTACCAACCTTTTTTTTCTTGCGAAGAATTTCCTTTTCCATTCGACTTTTCGTGCAACGGCTGCTCCGCGTCTGTCTTGCACAAGAAGAAGTTTCTGTGCGTTAGCCACGTCCATCGTGGCTTTTCATCGTAACCATCCACGTGGGGGTGAAATGATTCGTTGACTTCGTTGATTAGTGAAACCACGTCTTTACTATTGGCATGCTTGTAATATGCAGTACAGATACTTTCGACCAGTTCGCTGCCAGTTTTATTGCTGCCAGTTTTATCGCTGCCAGTTTTATCGCTGCCAGTTTTATCGCTGCCAGTTTTATCGCTGCCAGTTTTATCGCTGCCAGTTTTATCGCTGCCAGTTTTATCGCTGCCAGTTTTATCGCTGCCAGTTTTATCGCTGCCAGTTTTATCGCTGCCAGTTTTATCGCTGCCAGTTTTATCGCTGCCAGTTTTATCGCTGCCAGTTTTATCGCTGCCAGTTTTATCGCTGCCAGTTTTATCGCTGCCAGTTTTATCGCTGCCAGTTTTATCGCTGCCAGTTTTATCGCTGCCAGTTTTATCGCTGCCAGTTTTATCGCTGCCAGTTTTATCGCTGCCAGTTTTATCGCTGCCAGTTTTATCGCTGCCAGTTTTATCGCTGCCAGTTTTATCGCTGCCAGTTTTATCGCTGCCAGTTTTATCGCAAAGAGGCTTAGTATACCTGCACGTGACCAGGCCAGCTTGGCTGTGATGTGATTCATCTGTATTCATGGATATTCTAAGATACTGCGCCAGCTCCCGGCAATTATATGGGATATTCGTCGGTCTAGCGTCGGCCTTTTCATTTGTGCCTCCAGTGGATTCTTGCTCACCATCTTTTATTCGTAAGTTGAATATCACGAGCTTTGGAGCTGACCGATTGCCAGTGTTTTTTAAAGCACCGATAATTTCGGCTTCAGTTACTGTTGAGCCGTCCGAGCACTCAATTTTACCGTCTTTTTCAAAAGCAGTGATGACGAGAATCCACAGGTTGTGATGCTCCTTAAACTCTTCAGCCATACCAATCAGCTCGCTCGCCTTCAGGTTGTTAAATTGCACTACACCAAACAGCATGTTCTCAAACAAGTAGCACAGTCGGTCACTGTCTACCTTTGAACCTTCGAGTGCGTCAGCGCCACCGGTGGTCACGCAATTGACAACAAGAGCAGTTGGTTCGCCATGGCGCTCATAGTAACCCATTTTATCTTCGTTTTTTGTTGCGTCTTGCTTCATCTGCTGCAAATCCTGAGTTCTGAGTCCTGAGTCCTTTTCAAGACTTTTCTCATCAAATCGGCAAGGCTGTCGAAAGCGCACGAATTCGGGTGTGCCGTATTTGAGATCAACAATCCCTTTTTCCTTGATGGAAGTTTTGAATGATTCTTTACGAATAATTGACCCGATGCAATTCGTCTGCCAATGCAGAGTTTGATGTTCCTGCAAGGACTCGAAAAAATGTTCGATCCGATCAGCCGCTGCAACTTTATACAAGCAGAAAATGTTTTTGTATTTTTGTTGGTAGAAGCTCTCAGAAAAGTCAACCGAATTATCGAACGACCGGTTGCTGTCAACCTTGCAGTAGACAAGCAGGCAGCGCTGCGTTTTGGATTTTTTAATGTCTTCGAGAGTGTTCTGTAAGCTGCCTGCTTGTGAGTGTTCATTCACGACAACAACAACTGAAAATCTTGTGCCCGAAAGACGCTCGATCAGCTGGTTTAGCTGGAGCTGACTGGAATCCGGATTCGAGTGAAAGCCGCAGCTTTTAATGAATTCAAAATATTCATTTCCGGCTTTTGCTTCAGGAGATTCCGAAGACAAGTTGCTGCTGAATACCGCAACGCAGCGTTGTTCAACTGAAATGCAAAACAGGTGAAGCTGCGGTAAAGCGTAAGCAGTACGCACGGTGTCACAAACTCATTGATACGCTTGTAACTAATTTCTACCTGCTATCTTACTAATTTCAGTGTACATCCTGAACTTCTAATCAGAAAGAAGGTTCAGTTTGTTCGGCGCGATGCTACCCAACAATGTCCAATTTCCCGAAGCAAAAATTTCCAATTATGTTTTTTATCTCGCGCTTGCAATTCCATTCTCGCAGGTACATCACTGTAGCGCTATAGGTTAAGATGGGTAATACATTGTTCCTTCACTATTTATTGTTGGTTGCTTGCCATGAGCTAATGAAAAAATTAATAATTTACATTTCACAGGTTGGCAAATATTGATTATTTCCTTTCTGCTCAAAAAAGGCTCGTCCACACCGCTATCAACGAGTAAAAAATGTGTGTGATTAAATGACTGATGTACTCTACATAGATCAATGTACAATGCACACTGATTTACCCGTTTGATGGCAGTGCGGCTGGCCTGGCCTCATGAATATGCTCTCGACACAAAGTCTGGGAAGTTAAGCCTCGATTGAATTTGGATAAAAATATCCCTATTGTGGCGGCCTGCGGTCTGCGATTGGTGCAGCGCTCGTGCACCGGCACTCTCAGCTACCCCCAGCCGTACACATAGAGGCCAGATTAGGTTTGAGGCGTGCATGATAGAGAGAGAGAGAGATAAAGAGAGAGAGAGAGGGGGAGCAACTGCAAAGCAATATACGGTAGCGATGAAGAAATATCTTAGGCTCTGAGAAGCCAATGCAGTCTGCAGATCCCCAGATTGCTGGCATGCCAGGAAAAATGCCAAGCAATGCGGCCGTCAGCGCGTCTGGCCGTCAAGAAAGCTGAGCTTTCTTTCCATGGCCATAAAATTCACGCGAACAAATACACAGCAAACGCCCACACAAATAATACTGAGCTTTCTTAGAAATTAAAGCTTTATCGTCACATTCTTCCAAACCAAAACCGAGTTTCTTGTTCAATTCTAGCTTGGTAATGACAATGTGCAATGGTAATGCAACACAGTCCCTGATGGCATATTTGAGAATTTGAGGCCTTAGCTATTCAGTTAGAGTCGGTAAGGCTGTGTGTGTAAAAAGCATTTAAAGAGCTTCAACTAAATCCAGAGTAAGGTCGACAGACTACTTGTGATAATGAATAATACCTGAAAGCTGAGTTCACTGCTACTCGAGAACTCAAAGTGATTCATGCTTACCTTGGCCCTCATCTGGCTTATTGAATATTTCGACTATTTGCATAACTGCGCGCATTACTAGCTACTGCTCAATTATATGTGCGTAGCAGCTGTGATTTTACGAGTTCGTAAGTGATTTGATCTGTACTCATCTGAGCGCTATTCTGTGTACCTTATCCAAAGAAATGTTACGATATACAATACACAAAAATGTTCAGTTCATGTAAAAGTCCATCCAGAATGGAACATAATGTAGTCATGACAGTTCAACTGTAAATTTACCGTTATCCTCGTCAAGAAAGAATTTGTCAGTTGTCTGCACAATCCAATACGGCAGAGGCATTCCAGTCTTTTGATCGCTTTGATCCTCAAAGTCCCGATAATCCGTTGAAAAGCCGTTCTTGACGATGCTGTTGATGGGGCAGATCATTGAAGCCACATCTAAGTTGCCGGCACCGAAGTAAATTGCTGAGCACAGAGCGAGCACGAAGCGGCTACCCAGGAGGGAACAGGCATCAGCAGGGGTTGATTCAGATCTGACTATGATCAGACCGCTTTGTTTGTGAAAGTGCAAGTCTGGAGTTGGACCATCAGACGCTGAATCAGTAACTTCCCCTGCAGTTCGATCATCCATGTTAGACGCATCTACGCGCTCTCTCAGATGAACAACAACCAGCCTGTGCGAGTTGAAAAAACAACTGCCTTGGCTAATTTTAGTGAGCAGTGTGTTAGCTTTCTCGACTTCGGTCTTTTCAGCAAGGATGACAACCACATGGGAAGGCCTGGAATCCTCTGACGGCTGTTCATTGTTCTCATTTTTGAACAGGTTCTCATATTCTACAGAGTCAAAATCTACAGTGATTGTTTTGCATTGATGAGAACTAAATTTGGCGTGCTCAAGTGCGTCTTGCAGATTCGTAACGTCCATCCTTGCACTTCTGCCCAAATCAGATTTGTCATCGTGTAGCGATTTGCTCACAAGAATGAGAGCGCGGTTGCTGTGCGGTTTGCAATTGATTGGGTCCTTAATTTTTAATCTTAGACGACTCCTCACCAATTTAAACTCCGATATACCGTTCAAATATTGGAATTCCACCAATTCACCAGCGTTTAGTAAACCCACCGCATTTCTCAGCTCCTCTTGATCACTCAACTTCTCTGCGATTTCATCCAATTCATTTCCCTCTGTGTCAGGTTTTTTGTATAGAAGGATCACGTTTTTTAATATTTTTTGCCCACTTTGCATATCACGCAGGTTCTCCTTCAACTTTTTTCTTTCACAAACAATCAGAAGTCTTTCCGACTGATCATTTCCGCTACCATTGAATGCCTCGAATAGCTTCTCAAGTTTTTCATCGAGTTCATAACTGCTAGAATGCACTACAAGAACTGCTTGCTTCAGTTTCAGTGATTTGGTAGCTTCGACCGCTTCCTTACATTTATCAATGTCACCAGTTTCCTCCAACTGAAAATTGCAGTCCCTCAGGTACTGTTTGAACTTCTCACAGCTTTCTTGGTCGATATTCAATAAGAATGCCTTCCTGTCTGAAATGCAGTTCAAATAGAGCAGTTGCGTTAAAAAGTTTGCGTTTGGGGCTGAGTATCGGAGCAGTAACGCATCCGGTTCTGCACAAAACACCGTTGCCCCAATCATTCAAGCACATTCTCACCTGTTGAAGTTGTGCTGCTTTGTCTGCGATCCGTTACTGCAATTCAAACGGTTGAATTGGTTGTTAGAATTAGATAGAGGCCAGGACTGGCTAATAGAGAGATGGGTTGAAGCGTACGTAGCTCCTCAGCAGGGTCATCAGTGATATACTGTATTATGCCTCCATGCTGATGAAAAGCCATCATCAAGCTATTCGTCTCCATAGGCAGACCAGAGCTAGTAGTATTAACTTTATCAGTTATTCAAAATATTTCCATGGCTATGGCGGCGTACCAGAAGTAATTTTTACAGAATAGCAACCGCACAAAATTGCTTCTAAAGTTGTCCTAAATTTATGACACAGGAACAGTGTTGTAATAGAATGCATTGCTGCTGACATACATTCACAAGAGTAGGCTATGGTTCTACCAGCTAATTACGTAATATAAGCTCTCTATCCTTCTCCGTGTTCCTGACAAGAGTTCAATACACGAAGAGCCAATTATCGTCAGCTAAGCTTAAAGCAGATTTTGCTAGGCTTTTGCTCAACTTCTTGTGAGCTGAATATAACTTCCGGGGCTCCTGCGCCGGAAGGACCTTCTATGCTCTTTGATACCGTTGAAAAAATGAATCTGCGTTGCTTGAAGGAAAACAGTCAAACTGCCATAAGCTTTATTTTTCTCCGGAACAGAACCCTCTCTCCTGAGCAAGCACTGCACTGCTCAAAAATATCTGTAGGAGAGACCCATGCAGCTCAGCCTTGCAGGTCATGGAAACGCGGGAGAGCGCCACCACTGACTGCTGTTGGACCTCTTCACCCAATTCTCTCTACTAGGCCCTCTTACTGGACACGCGCTCACGTCAATTCCTGGCAGCACTTCTCAACTGACGAGGTTCAAATGTCTACTTCTGTTTTCAACTTCTCGAACACTTGAATTTTTATTTATTGAGTACAAGGAGTAGATTAGGTTTAAGGAGTGCATGAGAGAAAGAGAGAGAGAGAGAGAGAGAGAGAGAGAGAGAGAGAGAGAGAGAGAGAGAGAGGAGCAACTGCAAAGCAATATACGGTAGGCGTTGGAGTAATGTACTTTTAATCATATTTGGCTCCGAGAAGCCAATGCAGTCTGCGGATCCCCAGATTGCTGGCATGCCAGGAAAATAACAAGCAATGCGACCGTCAGCGCGTCTGGCCGTCAAGAAAGCTGAGCTTTCTTTCCACGGCCGTACAATTCACTCGAACAAATACACAGCAGCCGCCCACACAAATAATACTGAGCTTTCTTAGAAAAACTTTGCGCCAAATTCTTCCAAACCAAAGCCGATTTTCTTGTCTCTTTTTGGCTTTTTGAAATGACAATGCGCAATGGTAATGTTGCATATTACAAAACAGAAGATTCTATGTGAGTTTTAGCGATCTACTTAGAGTAGGTAAGGCTGCGTAAAAAGCATTATAAAGAGATCTAAAACTAAATCCAGAGTGATTGACAGATTACCTATGACGGTGTAATAATGAGTAATAGCTGACAGCTGAGCTCACTCCTACTCGTGAACTCAAAGCAATTCATGCTCACCTTGTTGTTCCTTTTGTGGAGGGACTCCGCAATCTTTAGGAGGCGAGCTCTGCAGTGGATTCGATGTCGGATCGATCTCGCCTGCAATAAAATAAGCATTTTCTGCAAGATCGCATGCATCATTTGGAACCAGAATGTTCGAAACAATAGCTACATGATTTAAGATTCAGTTCCTAGATGGTTATACTTTACAGTACATGTACATAGGTAAATTAAGAAATACCATGACTGCATCATACTATACTCTCCTATTCATAACTTGTGTTGACTTTCAGAAAATTCAGTTTCAGCTGTTATATACTCGTATTTCAACTGAGACCAAATTACAACCGCAGGTAGACCAGCACCTAAATTAGCATAATCGATTTTCTTCTGCACAAACACCATCGCCCAATCATGCAAGCACATGCTCACCTGTGGCCACTGGAGCTGAGATGATTTTTTTGCGATCCGGTAAATCAGGTCTAACTGAAAATCAGATTGTTGAATTGGTTAGAATTGGATAGATGCCAGGACTAGCTAATAGAAAGATGGGTAGTAGCGTACGTTGCCCCTCGGCATACAATATGCCTCCATGCTGATGACAGCTGCTAATGAAAAGCCATAATCAAGCTCTTTGTTGCCAAAGGCACTCTATTAGCCTAGTATTATTTGGAGTCTCTGCCCTGCTTCTATTTTGTCCTACATTTGTTATACAAAAGCATTGTTATAATAGAATGCACTGTTGCAGACACTAACTTACTGAAGTAGGCTATGGTTCTACCAGCTAATTACGTAATAAAAGCTCTCTATCCTTCGGTGTGTTCCTTGCTGCCAAGAATTCAATTACACGAAGAGCCAATTATCGTCAGCTAAGCTTAAATCACGCTTTTTCCGGCTTTTGCTTACCTTCTTCCGAAGTACCTGCCATGCTATTTGATGCCATGCAAAGGTCTTTAGCGTTCAAGACACAACAGGCGTTGCTTGGATCAATGCAGCCAAGCTGCAATAAGCTTTATTTTGCTCCGGAACAGAACCCTCTCTCGTGAGCAAGCACTGCACTGCTCAAAAATATCTGGAGGAAAGACCTTTTTATAACAGGTTTTATTATCTATATTTTAGTACAGGTTTTATAACTCGCGCTTGCCAGCCCCGTTGATATAGCTATCGCCGCACCAATTTTACGCTAGTGTGAAAGGCGGCAGTTGTGCTAACTAAGCTAAGCTAAACTACGAGTAGTTCTTTCGACTTGAAGTTGGGGCACTGGGGATGGGGGGATAGGGGACTGGGGAAAGAGCAGACCAGAGAAATGTACAGGACTTGGGAACCAAGCTCATGACACGCGAAGGCCATTTTTACGGCTGAGAAATAAGGGCGCAGCCGTTTTTTACGACTATCCGGCACAAAGTCACGAAGCTGACGGTCTCGCCTGTTCTCGCCTCGGCCTCTCCTTTTAATTATTTTATTGCTCCCGCATTGTTCACTCAACTGAGAACTGCTTGGGTATTGCGCCCTTTGCGTGTCCTTTTGCTCCCTGTTAAGTTAGATCTCTTTTTTCTCAAATTATACCAAAAACGCCTTACAATTTACAAGAAACGACCAACGCCTTTTTATTTTTACAGCATGGCGCCAGAAAAATAGTTTGAGTACGACACGCGGCCATTTTCGTCGTCGTCTCGTATTCGGTCTGGTTGCCTCGTTGGCGTGGCGTTTTGGTGTTTTGGGAGCTCGGAAGCAGCGCACTCTCAGATCCGCTGCAGATTGCATCGAATCGACTAAAGCTGAGCTTTATGAAACAGCTTGGCTTTACGATTGCACTAGCCGAAATCCTGGCATGAAAAACTCTTACTGTGGCGACTTATACACTCAGCAGCATTGAATTGTCCCCACTCTATGCGCCAGTGAGCAATTCCTGTTGGACTATTCTGAAATATAAGATACGAGAAAACTGATCGGGGTAGCTTTGATCCGTCCAACCCTCGCACACCGCTCGCCCCTTTTCTCCTCAACTCAAGCCTGCCGCGGCGTAGCTGAGTTGCGTCAGTTACGCCATTTGCGTCACAATTGAGAGACTTTACCGGCACTCTCAAAAGTGGCGACCACAGACGGAATCTTTTGTGATGGCGACTTTTTGATTCTGCTGAGTATATTCGCTAGCACTGAGTCTGTTGCTCCTTCCTTTTGTGCTCTTGCTGTTGGCTACTTGCCTTTAGTCCAAATGTCGTCGGAGTTCAGAAAGCGAGCAGTGAAATGAGCAGCAGTCACTCGGACTACATGTGCATTGCTAAAGCCGAGAAGCTGTTGTCAAGTCTTTGGCTTAATGCGGAAGCTGAAGAAGAGGCCTGTTCAGACTTGCTCAAAGAGAAGTTGAACTCCTTGGAAAGTGCAGATGAACTCGTGCAAGACGTGTCAGAAGGTTAGATGACTACTATCACTGTTTAATCTCGAATGCCGACTTCACTTCAATAGAAGGCTACTTGCTTTTTAATTTTCTCGCCCATGCGCGCACTTGAACAGCACATCAATACATGTCACCCGTAGCCAGGGGTGTCGCCGCCAAGGGGGGGGGCATGTCCTTTCCCCCAGTAAAAGCTATGGGGGGACATGCCAATGTTTTGTACCCCGACCCCAGCTTTGTTGACCTGCTATGGAATCAATAACTGCTGCGGGGCGACAAAACTAAAGCCTGTGGCGCTAAAATGAGTGCCTGTGGCGCTAAAATGAGTGCCTGTGGCGTTAAAATGAGTGCCTAGGCGCTAAAATGAGTGCCTGTGGCGCTAAAATAAGTGCCTGTGGCGCTAAAATGAGTGCCTGTGGCGCTAAAATGAGTGCCTGTGGCGCTAAAATGAGTGCCTATGGCGCTAAAATGAGTGCCTGTGGCGCTAAAATAAGTGCCTGTGGCGCTAAAATGAGTGCCTGTGGCGCTAAAATGAGTGCTCTTGGCGCTAAAATGAGTGCCTGTGGCGCTAAAATGAGTGCCTCGGCGCTAAAATGAGTGCCTGTGGCGCTAAAATCAGTGCCTGTGGCGCTAAAATGAGTGCTTGTGGCGCTAAAATGAGTGCCTGTGGCGCTAAAATGAGTGCCTCGGCGCTAAAATGAGTGCCTCGGCGCTAAAATGAGTGCCTCGGCGCGAAAATAGGTACCTCGGCGCTAAAATGAGTGCCTGTGGCGCTAAAATGAGTGCCTGTGGCGCTAAAATGAGTGCCTGTGGCGCTAAAATGAGTGCCTCGGCGCTAAAATCAGTGCCTGTGGCCCTAAAATGAGTGCCTGTGGCGCTAAAATGAGTGCCTCAGCGCTAAAATGAGTGCCTCAGCGATAAAATGAGTGCCTCGGCGCTAAAATGAGTGCCTCGGCGCTAAAATGAGT
This sequence comes from Macrostomum lignano, assembly GCA_002269645.1. NCBI lineage: Eukaryota > Metazoa > Platyhelminthes > Macrostomidae > Macrostomum > Macrostomum lignano. The sequence goes on from NIVC01000672.1 coordinate 418,475, forward strand.
TCCTTGGCCCTAAAATGAGTACCTCGGCGCTAAAATGAGTGCCTGTGGCGCTAAAATCAGTGCCTGTGGCGCTAAAATGAGTGCTTGTGGCGCTAAAATCAGTGCCTGTGGCGCTAAAATGAGTGCCTCGGCGCTAAAATGAGTGCCTCGGCGCTTAAAATGAGTACCTCGGCGCTAAAATGAGTGCCTGTGGCGCTAAAATCAGTGCCTGTGGCGCTAAAATGAGTGTCTCGGCGCTAAAATGAGTGCCTGTGGCGCTTAAAATGAGTGCCTCGGCGCTAAAATGAGTGCCTCGGCGCTAAAATGAGTGCCTCGGCGCTAAAATAATGGAAGGCAGCCAGTGCCGCAATTGTTGATTGCAGCCCCGCATGTCCCTGCGATTGCCAATACTGCCTGCTTGCATCCCATCCTGATCCCATCCTGATCCCGTCATGATCCCATCCTGATCCCATCCTCAGCCATCGCACACCTCCCCCTTTCAGACTTCAGGTGGCCTGCGACGTGGTGGAGGGCATCCGGTTCCTGCACAGCCGCGGCCTGGTGCACCGAGACGTCAAGCTGAAGAACGTGCTGCTGGACAGGCGCAGCCGCGCCAAGCTGACGGACCTCGGCTTCTGCAAGCCGCACGCCATGATGAGCGGCAGCATCGTGGGCACCCCGATCCACATGCCGCCCGAGCTGTTCACCGGCAACTATGACTCATCGGTGCGCCTGCGGCTTTGTGTTGGAGTTGTTTGGGGTGCTGACCCAGCTATGACTCATCGGTGCGCCTGCGGCTTTGTGCTGGAGTTTTTTAGGGTGCTGACCCAGCTATGACTCATCGGTGCGCCTGCGGCTTTGTGTTGGAGTTGTTTGGGGTGCTGACCCAGCTATGACTCATCGGTGCGCCTGCGGATTTGTGTTGGAGTTGTTTGGGGTGCTGACCCAGCTATGACTCATCGGGGCGCCTGCGGATTCGTTTGTGTTGGAATTGTTTGGGGTGCTTACCCTTGATCCGGGACTGATTTTCTTGTACAAATCAGCTCCATATCTGGCACAGTCAGCTCCATATCTGGCACAATCAGCTCCATATCTGGCACAGTCAGCTCCATATCTGGCACAATCAGCTCCATATCTGGCACAGTCAGCTCCATATCTGGCACAATCAGCTCCATATCTGGCACAGTCAGCTCCATATCTGGCACAATCAGCTCCATATCTGGCACAGTCAGCTCCATATCTGGCACAATCAGCTCCATATCTGGCACAATCAGCTCCATATCTGGCACAATCAGCTCCATATCTGGCACAGTCAGCTCCATATCTGGCACAATCAGCTCCATATCTGGCACAGTCAGCTCCATATCTGGCACAATCAGCTCCATATCTGGCACAGTCAGCTCCATATCTGGCACAATCAGCTCCATATCTGGCACAGTCAGCTCCATATCTGGCACAATCAGCTCCATATCTGGCACAATCAGCTCCATATCTGGCACAATCAGCTCCATATCTGGCACAATCAGCTCCATATCTGGCACAATCAG
>NIVC01000672.1:425000-465000 GCA_002269645.1 Macrostomum lignano
TGATACTGAGGGGAATGATGCTGAGTGATACTGAGGGGAATGATGCTGAGTGGCACGGAGGGGAATGATGCTGAGTGATACTGAGGGGAATGATGCTGAGTGGCACTGAGGGGAATGATGCTGAGTGATACTGAAGGGAATGATGCTGAGTGAGACTGAGGGGAATGATGCTGAGTGGGACTGAGGGGAATGATGCTGAGTGACACTGAGGGGAATGATGCTGAGTGGGACTGAGTGGAATGATGCTGAGTGACACTGAGGGGAATGATGCTGAGTGACACTGAGGGGAATGATGCTGAGTGGCACTGAGGGGAATGATGCTGAGTGATACTGAAGGGAATGATGCTGAGTGGCACTGAGGGGAATGATGCTGAGTGGGACTGAGGGGAATGATGCTGAGTGATACTGAAGGGAATGATGCTGAGTGAGACTGAGGGGAATGATGCTGAGTGGGACTGAGGGGAATGATGCTGAGTGACACTGAGGGGAATGATGCTGAGTGGGACTGAGTGGAATGATGCTGAGTGACACTGAGGGGAATGATGCTGAGTGGGACTGAGGGGAATGATGCTGAGTGACACTGAGGGGAATGATGCTGAGTGGGGACTGAGGGGAATGATGCTGAGTGATACTGAGGGGAATGATGCTGAGTGATACTGAGGGGAATGATGCTGAGTGGCACTGAGGGGAATGATGCTGAGTGATACTGAGGGGAATGATGCTGAGTGGCACTGAGGGGAATGATGCTGAGTGATACTGAAGGGAATGATGCTGAGTGAGACTGAGGGGAATGATGCTGAGTGGGACTGAGGGGAATGATGCTGAGTGATACTGAGGGGAATGATGCTGAGTGATACTGAGGGGAATGATGCTGAGTGACACTGAGGGGAATGATGCTGAGTGGCACTGAGGGGAATGATGCTGAGTGATACTGAGGGGAATGATGCTGAGTGAGACTGAGGGGAATGATGCTGAGTGATACTGAGGGGAATGATGCTGAGTGATACTGAGGGGAATGATGCTGAGTGAGACTGAGGGGAATGATGCTGAGTGAAACTGAGGGGATTGATGCTGAGTGATACTGAGGGGAATGATGCTGAGTGAGACTGAGGGGAATGATGCCGAGTGGCACTGAGGGGAATGATGCTGAGTGATACTGAGGGGAATGATGCTGAGTGGCATTGAGGGGAATGAGGCTGAGTGGCACTGAGGGGAATGATGCTGAGTGATACTGAGGGGAATGATGCTGAGTGATACTGAGGGGAATGATGCTGAGTGGCACTGAGGGGAATGATGCTGAGTGGCACCTAAATATTGGATATACTATTTTTACATTTAGATTTACATTTCGATATTAATATTACATATTTTCACAAACATTCGAGTTAAACTAAAACGAACCAAAACTCGCTTCGCTTGAAACCCCAAGGCGAGAGAAAACTCAAATCCAAAATTTGAAGTCGCAAAAGCAATGTTAGCAAGTTTTCAAATCGCATATGGATTTAAATAATGAGGATTTCACATAACTTAATGTCAGTGCGACAGCAACAAGTCGATCTTGTCAGGTACAACTTACTGATGTACCATTCATAAAGCAACTTAAGCTTCTCTACTTTCTTTTCTTTTTCTTTTTCTTATTTTTCTTTTTCTGGTTCTGCTGCTGCTGTTGGCTCTGCTGTTGTTGCTGAACTGCTTTACCAGCTGCTCTCTGCTCAGCCGGAGCCAGGAAAAACTTTTTGTCCATTCGCACCAGCCAAGAGGACACCTGCCGCTTATCGGCTGAATTTTTGTGCGCCATTTCGTAATTGACTCGCTCGATCATGGACACGACGTCTTCTTTCTTACCGAACTCCTTGAACACCGAGCATAGCGAAGTGATGAATCGAGACCCCTTTGACCCCTCTCTCGCACTCGTCTCTAGTGGCACAGTTGAGTGCGCCACAATGACGTCCTCGTATTCAGGCAGAGGTTCGCGCTCGCTTTGCTCGTCCGACACACCGTCGCTATAGTTGCGACACACCTGGAAAATCAGCAGCTTCGGTTTATCGGTTCTTTTTCCGGCAAACTTTTGTAGAATATCTTTTTCTTGTACGTAAGCATCGTCGGATCCGGACTGGTGTCCTATTATACCGTGAGTCATCAGTACAAGAATAGCAACGTCTTCTTCTAAGACCAAATGACCTATTTTTTCACGAGTCAGATTGGTTCTGATTGAAACACAGAATCCCAATTCAGTGAACACTTTTAACAGTCTCTGAGTGTCCTTCTCGGAACCCAAGCGATTGCCATGTCTGCCGAATATGAGATTGTTGATGATGAGCACGCGGGTGCTGGGATCGGCAGTTGAATAGCTTTGTTCCTCACCTGTCTGCGTCAGCTTCCACAGTCTGGCTGCTGCTGCTGCTGCTGCTGCTGCTGCTGCTGCTGCTGCTGCTGCTGCTGCTGCTGCTGCTGCTTTCACAGTCTCGCTGCTGTTTTCTCTCTCTTCTCTACGAGAGCATTCCGGCACGGGTATTTCAGGATCGACTTTGATTGCACAGTGAAATTTAGCCAAGCCGCATTTTTTGCAAACTTTCTTCGGTGACGATTCTTTAAGATTGTCTCCACAGCGGACGCAATCTTTGCAGTTGACGCAGATCAGTGGTATGTGACTTGCACTGTCTTTGCACGTGTCCTTGCAACTGCAGTCAGCGGCCGCCGAATCGACGGCTGCCGAATCGACAGCACAAGAGCACAGCGTGACTGGCTCAGATTTTTCAAAATTATCGAGGAGTGTTTTTACTCGTATCTTTCGCTTCTGATCCTCATTAGTTTCAATTTTAATCCAAACGTCACCATGTCCGTCAATTTGTTGAAAGTCGTTATCTAGCTTGTCGCTAGCAACTACAACTGCATACTGCGAAGTGTCTGGTACTTGGATTTCTCCATACTCGTATTCAGCGTGCACTTCCCATCCATTCGCCTCCAGAGCAATTTTCTTCTGCTTCTTTTTCAGCGTTTCGTTCGTTGAATTCTCTGAATCCTTCTTGACAAGGATGAGAGCTGAATGACGTTTGGTTTCCGATGATGGTGGCTTTGATTGATCTGAAATGAAATCAACGGCAAGGTTGAAAAGTTTTAAAAAGATTTTAATTTATGCTTACTAGTCTAGATATAGGAAATTTTATCTGTGTAGATAATAGATAGGCTAAATTTTATCTGTTTCAACATGTTAACCATTAGGTTTTTAATTAATCTTCAACCTCCGATCCTGGCTTATTGAATATTTCGACTATTTGCATAACTGCGCGCATTACTAGCTACTGCTCAATTCTATGTGCGTAGCAGCTGTGATTTTATGAGTTCGTAAATGATTTGATCTGTACTTATCTGAGCGCCATTATGTGTACCTTTTCCAAAGAAATGTTACGATATACAATACACTAACATGTTCAGTTCATGTAAAAGTCTATCCAGAATGGAACATAATGTAGTCATGACAGTTCAACTGTAAATTTACCGTTATCCTCGTCAAGAAAGAATTTGTCAGTTGTCTGCACAATCCAGTACGGCAGAGGCACTTTAATATCTTTCTTGCTTTGTTCCTCAAAGTTCTGATAAGCCGTTGAAAAGCACGCGAAGGCGTATTCAGCATGCCAGTGAAGTATGAGACAGACTAGGCCCATGGGCTAAGGTCTGCGATGCTTCACGCCTGCCCCTATCTTCAGCAGGTCAAGGCTGGTGGGAGGTCTGCACCCTCTATTTGCCTCTGGCAGCCGCAGACCCCCCCCCCACGCTGTCTCGCAAGTCGACCCAGGGTACTCGTCCCCGCGTGTGTTCAAGGCAGTCCCTAGGGCTGCTGGACAGACTGGGCTCCGGCGCTGGCGACCCTATCCAGTGGCTTCGGCCGAATTTGGGTATGCGGGTCTGGCTCGCCAACCTGCAGGCCGTGGTACTGCTCAACGTACTCTCTAATGCCTAAGGTGTTGACCGTGCCGATGGGCTGGAAGGCCGGGGAGTAGTCCGGTCGCAAGCGGTCCCCCTCCTGGTGTCGGGCCAGCCTTGAGGGTGCTATTGGCCTACTGCCCGGTCAGGTGGAGCGGCCGGGTGGGTACCGCGCCCCTTTGAGGGTAGCCCACCAACCTTTTATCATGGCCTTCGAGCCGACTATGGATAAACAAGCTATTTCTAGGGACGGGGACCCTTCTAAACCCCAACCTCAGTCCGAAGGACCGGCCGGCCCTGCTGGCAGATCCCAACCGACTGATTCAACTGTGGCAAAGGAAGGACCGGCTGGCTCTGCTGGCAGATCCGACCAGAGCTACCAAACTCAAAATACCCTAAGACCTGCCAGCTCCGCTGGTGGATCTAAGGGAACCGCGAGCTCTGAGCCTAAAGGACCGGCCAAATCTGGCAGATCCGATGAAGCTCAGCGGGCTCGGCTTGAGCGCAAACGCGCTAAACAACGCGCCAAAAGGCAGGCCAAGAAGGGAGCTGCGGGGGCCAAAGCGGCGGCGTCCACCATGGATGCTGAAGCGACTGGAGTCCCAAGGCAACCAGGCGGGCCGGCCGGTGGAAGCTCCAGTAGTTCAGCGGCGGCGCTCCCTGGAGCTGCTGCCGCGGCTGCTGAGGCCGAAACCACGGCGCAACAAATGGCCACTGCCAACAAGGAGGTTCCTTCGGGAGCTACCTTTGCGGCGAAGGCCAAGGCCAAAATCCCGGGAGTGATCATCCAAGGTCGCGACCAGGACTGGACCACTGATCAGCTTCAAAAAGTGTGGAGTGCTGTTGACTCCTATCTGATTGAGCTGACTGTCGAGGAGGGAATCTCCATCGGCGTTGAGCGGATGGTGCTGCGAAGCACATTCGTTCTTATTGCTCCTAGCAGCGAGGAGGACGCTCGGCGGCTGCTCCAGCGGCTACCGACGGTCTCCTTGGATGCTGACCTTGGTGGAGCTCTTTTTCTTCGCGAGGGCCAGCGTCCAAAGACGATACCCTATGTGGTTTTCGTCCCTGCTAAGAGCACCGCAGCTGGACCAGACGTTATTCGCCGGGTCCTACTGCGTCTGAACCCCGACCTCCCTGCTAGTGGACTGGTGTATCACCGCAAAGTCCGCAGGGGGGAGACGGGCAACTCAATTGTCCTCGGCCTTTCCAGCACTTGGGCGAGTCGGTACCCTAATGGATCCTCTTTCCAGCTGGGTGCCCTCAAGCTCAAGTTGCGCCGAGGAAAGTCTGCCAAAGGGAAGGCTACTGCCAACCCCGGCATCTCCGGCAAGAGCGGGGCGCAGTCTAAGGCCCAAGGAAAGGCGCAAGCCGATCCCAAAGCCAAAGCTGCATCTCGCCCCTCTGCTAGCAGCAGTTCGGCGACCGCGGTAACGGCTCCGGCCGAGCCCCGGGAACCAAACCTGCCAGTCGGAGAAGGAGTTGAGGACGAGGCCGGGTCTTCGGAATCCGAGCTCTCCTCGGCCACCTTGGTGGGGTCTGAAGGTAAAGATGCAGGTGAGGAAGCTTCCTCCATCCTGTCATCGGAGCCTGAGGACTCTGCTGGGGGGCCGGTGGGGGTGAGGAGGCCATGGACGTCGACCAACTCCCATCTCCCAGTCAAGCCCCAGCGGCCTGGGACGAGGACGATCTGTTGTCCAAGTCTCCTTGATGGCCCTGGGCTCTAGCCAGATATTGCATTTAATACAGTATGACTAAGCTCCACGCTGCCAAAGGAGCGACATTCTGTCTGCAAATAAATTTACAGCATTGCGTATCTGCGTCAGTAAATCTGATGAAGATTGCTGAGCTGTACAGGCCAGGCCTCATCCTGATCCAGGAACCCTGGATGCGCAACGGTAAGTTGCCCAACATTCCCTCTGGCTACTCTGATTTTTATGTGTGTGGCCCGGGGAACAGCCGCCCTAGAGCGGCTATCCTCGCTGCTAGCCATCTCCAGGCTTGGCTGAGGACTGATCTCTCTGATGGAGACCTTTGCGTCATCCAATCTAATCATTTCTCTCCGCGTACGTGTCTTGTTGCCTCGGTTTATATCCCAGGCGACAGAGACCCTGCTCCGAGAGTTTACTGCGCCTTGCGCAGTACTGCGAGTCCCAGAACGCTGAGCTGTGCTTAGGGGGCGACCTCAACGCGCACCACAAGCACTGGGGCAGCAAAGATACCAACACTAGAGGAGAGGAGCTTCTGGCCCTCATCTCTAACACAAACCTCATGCTCTGCAACCGCGGCAGCACTCCTACCTTTAATAATGGCAGATGGACCGAGGTCCTCGACGCCACACTCGTTACCCCAAGACTCTTTGACAGAGTCAAGGAGTGGAGAGTCTGGTCTGAGGAGCCCTCCCTGTCTGACCACTGCTTTATCGCCTTTAATATCGCGGACACTAAAACCCAGTCTCCGATCACTTGGAGACGCAATATCCGCAACACTGATTGGGCGGCCTACAAGGCTGCCCTTGATCTGCACCTGCAGGAACTCACGGACTTACGTCCGATTGAGACCTGCGAGGATGTGGATCATATGGCTGAGACGCTGACAGGTTGCATTATTGCAGCCTACGAAGCGGCTTGTCCTGCTCGCGCCTACAGAGGCAAGACCTCGGCGCCGTGGTGGAACCCGGAGCTGGGGAAACTCAGGCGGAAGGCCAAAAGCCTTCATCGCCGTGCCATGAAGACCGGAAACCCGGAGGACATGGAGCTTTTCCGGCAAGCCTCCCGCAATTTCAAATCTGAAGTGCGCAAGGCCAAGGAATGTAAGTGGCGCCAATTCTGCAATGAATTGGATCAAGACAGACCTACTTCTAGGCTTGTCAAGGCCCTTACAATGGACAAAATGTCCAAATTAGCCATGATAAAAAAGATGATGGCTCTCTTACTAAAGACCCTGAAGAAGTGCTTCAGCATATGCTTAGCACATTCTTCCCGAGGGTACCTACTGCTAGACCGGAGCCCAACCATTCGATGGATGGAGCCACCCTAGCGGCGGGCATTGTCACTGAAGACCTAATCGCTCGTGCGGTCAGAACCTTCAAACCCTTCAAATCTCCTGGACCTGATGGTATCTACCCTGTTCTCCTTCGTGAAGCAGCCAAGATACCCTCGTTCCTGAGACTCACCCGCAATCTTATGCGGGCCTCTATCCAGCTGGGATACGTTCCCAAAAGCTGGACTGAAGCTCGAGTAGTCTTTATTCCCAAACCTGGGAAGGGTGACTACCAAAGCGTCAAGGCCTTCCGGCCAATTAGCTTAACGTCAGCAATGCTTAAGCTCACTGAGAGGCTTATTCTCTGGCGGCTGCTCTCCTGCGAGCTGACAGCGATGCCCCTCAGCAATAATCAGCACGCCTTCCGTACCGGGAGGTCGACTGACAGCGCCCTGCATGCGATTGTCGAAAAGATTGAACGGGCGGTACTGGGTGACGGTTACGCCCTGGCTCTCTTTCTTGACATTGTTGGCGCCTTCGACAACGTTATCTTTGAAGCGTTTCAGAGGGCCCTTCAAAATCGCAAAGCTCATGCTACCCTCATACGGTGGATCATGTACATGATCTCCAACCGTACGGTCACTGCCCAACTTCTTGGGCAAACTGCCTCCACCAGAGTCTGTAAGGGTGGACCCCAAGGCGGAGTCCTCACCCCGACGCTCTGGAACCTGGTCATGGACGCTCTTCTGAGTGACTCCCGACCTGACCCCGTCTTCAAAGTCGGGTATGCTGATGACGTCACGGCCATTGTGGCAGGACCGTCTCCCAGCACGCTCAGGGATCTGATGCAGAGCTTTATCCGCAAAGCAGAATCCTGGGCCAATGACAATGGTTTGGAACTCTCTGAGCCCAAAACCGTTGCCATTATGTTTACCAGCAGACTACGCTGGAACATACGTCCTCTGCAGCTCTACGGCAGAGATATTGCCTTCGCGCACCAGACCAGATGTCTCGGGGTCACACTTGACCACCGGCTCAACTGGTCCTTCCACGTGAAAGCAAAAGCTAAGCGTGCCTCAGCCATCCTGGCCCAGCTCCGACGAGCACTTGGCACTTCTTGGGGTCTATCCCCAAAGCGGCTTTGGTGGATCTATACTTCCGTAGTTAGACCTGCCATTACGTACGCCTCTGTTGTCTGGGTTAGCGCTACCCAGGTCAAAAGCCATGCAGACCTGCTCAACACGATCCAAGGCAGAGCGTGTAGGCTCATCTGCAACGCCACCAGGTCCACGCCCTTTGCTGGCATGGGGGCCTTTCTTAATCTTCCGCCTCTTGACCTCTTCATCAGGGGTGAGGCGGCTAGAACGACGCGGCGTCTAATTGATGCCGGCGTCAAATTCATTTACATGAGAGCACCTGCTAAGCGGAACCTTGTCCCGCATAGCGATCTGTGCCTCAACTTTCTCAACGAGTGTCAGGCCAATCGCGTCTTCACCGATGGCATTGCCTCAACGCTCAACCTGAGACAGCGCTACTCCGTAGCTATCGACTCGCGCGATAACATCAATGACCATTGGAACCCTGGTGAGCTTCATTGCTACACCGACGGTTCTAAGCAGTCAGCCAACACCGGCTTTGGTGTTGGAATCTTTCTGAACGGGAGGGTCATCGCTACCCACGCTCAATACACTGGGGTCAACTCCAGTGTTTTCCAAAATGAAGTTCTGGCCATCAGCTCCTGCACTGCAGAGCTTCTCGCCACTGGCGTTACTGGTAAGAACATCATTTTCCATTCGGACAGCCAAGCTGCCTTGCACGCCATCAGTGGCTGCAGCACCAACTCTGCTACAGTCCTTGACTGTATCAAACTCCTCAATGTGTTGGGTTCCGCCAACAAAATTACCCTTAAGTGGGTTCCGGGGCATGTGGGGATCCGAGGAAATGAGTTGGCTGACACCCTTGCAAAAGTTGGTGCCTCCGGCTCCTCTCTCGGCCCCGAACCTCTTGTCCCGATTCCTGGCTGTGTCATCGACTCGCGCATCAAAGCGTGGATCAGGACTCAGCACCGCTCGACTTGGGCGAACCGCACGAACTGCAGGCAATCCAGAGGCGCTGTCCCTCAGCCCTCTCACCAGCTCCGGAAGCTCCTCTTGCGCCTCTCGCGCAGAGACATCCGGGCTGCCACCATGACCCTCTCTGGTCACGGCTGCTTCTCCAGGCACCAGTACCTGCAGGGCAACGCCACCAACGCCACCTGTAGTTTCTGCAACTCAGGTGACGAAACCGCTGAGCATTTCGTCAGCATCTGTCCCGCCTTCACGCGGGCCAGACTCACTTACCTCGGGCCACACACATCTATTACTGAAGCGTGCAAACCCGAAAACTTTAATCAGCTCATGCGCTACCTTCGGGCCACCCGCAGGGCTGAACTCTCCTTTCCAGAGAGCACCATAGCTGCTGGCGACACTGGGGGACCTCCCTGGGCGGCGCCAACCCTCCGTCCATAGCGACGCGTCGGCCGTTCAGGGACTAGCGGAATGGGCGCCCGCGCCTTCCCGCTGTGTCCCCTCCGGGACAGCCCTGCAGCTAAGTCAAGTAAGTCAAGCCGTTGAAAAGCCGTTCTTGACGATGCTGTTGATGGGGCAGATCATTGAAGCCACATCCGTTTTCCCGGCACCGAAGTAAATTGCTGAGCACAGAGCGAGCACGAAGCGGCTACCCAGGGGGGAACAACCATCAGCAGGGGTTGATTCAGATCTGACTATGATCAGACCGCTTTGTTTGTGAAAGTGCAAGGCATTAGTTGTACCTTCAGACCCTAAATCAGTAACTTCTCCTGTAGTTCGATTATTTAATATGTTTCCAGCTTCACCAGAAGCATTGAAGCGTTTTCGCAGATGAACAACAACCAGCCTGTGCGCGTTAGAAAAACAACCTTCTTTGCTAATTTTAGTCAGCAGGTCGTTAACTGCTTTTTTTTCGGTCTCTTCCGCCAGGATTACTACCACATAGGAGGCACCGAATTCCTCTGACGGCTTGATGTCATATTTATCAAAATATTTCACGGATTTAGTTTCGCACTGGTCAGGTGATTTGTATTTGGCGTGCTCAAGTGCATCTTGCAGATTTGCAACGTCCATCCTTGCACTTCTGCCCAAATCAGATGTGTCTTCGTGTAGCGTTTTGCTCACAAGAATGAGAGCGCGATTCTTGTGCTCTTCGTAATTATTGTAGATTTCTGGGATTTTTTCTTTCAGACGATTCCTCGAAAACTTAAACCCGGGTTCGCCGGTAATATAGTAGAATTGTTCCGTTTTAGAGCTGTTATTAAAATTTCCAACTGCGTCTTTCAGATTTTCGTTTTTATCTAACATGTCTTTGATCGCTTTCAGCTCACTTCCATCTGTGTCTTCTTTGCCTGCTTGACATAGGAAATTCACTTTTGTTAATTTTTGTTTATCCTTTTCGTCACGCAGCTTCTCTCTCAGCTTCTTGCTTCCACAAACAATCAGAAGTCTTTCCGACTGATCACTTCCGCAACTATCGAATGCCTCGAATAGATTCTTCAGTCCATCATTGAGTTTACTACTGCTAGAATGCACTACAAGAACTGCTTGCTTGAGTGCTTTGGTAGCTTCGACCACTTCCTTACATTTACCAATGTCACCAGTTTCCTCCAACTGAAAATTGCAGTCCCTCAGGTACTGTTTGAACTTCTCACAGTTTATCTGGTCGATATTAAATAAGAATGCCTTCCTGTCTGAAATGCAGTTCAAATAGAGCAGTTGCGTTAAAAAGTTTGCGTTTGGGGCTGATATCAGAGCAGTAACGCATCCGGTTCTGCACAAAACACCATCGCCCAATCATTCAAGCGGATTCTCACCTGTTGAAGTTGTGCTGCTTTGTCTGCAATCCGTTACTGCAAATCAGATTGTTGAATTGGTTGTTAGAATTGGATAGAGGCCAGGACTGGCTGATAGAGAGTTGGGTTGAAGCGTACGTAGCTCCTCAGTAGGGTCATCAGTGATGGACTGTATTATGCATCCATGCTGATGAAAAGCCATCATCAAGCTATTCGTCTCCATAGGCAGAGACTAGAGCTAGTAGTAATAACTTTATCAGTTATTCAAAATATTCCCATGGCTATGGCGGCGTACCAGAAGTACTTTTAACAGAATAGCAACCGCACAAAATTGCTTCTAAATTTGTCCTACATTTATGACACAGGAACAGTGTTGTAATAGAATGCACTGCTGCTGACACACATTCACTAAGTAAGCTATGGTTCTACCAGCTAATTACGTAATATAAGCTCTCTATCCTTCCCTGTGTTCCTGACAAGAGTTTAATACACGAAGAGACAATTATCGTCAGCTAAGCTTAAAGCAGGCTTTGCTCGACTTTTCCTCAACTTCTTGTGAGCTGAATATAACTTCCGGGGCTCCTGCGCCGGAAGGACCTTCTATGCTCTTTGATGCCGTTGAAAAAATGAATCTGCCTTTAGCGTTCAAAACACAACAGGCGTTGCTTGGATCGAGACAGCCAAACTGCAATAAGCTTTATTTTTCCCCGGAACAGAACCCTCTCTCCTGCGCAAGCACTGCACTGCTCAAAAATATCTGTAGGAGAGACCCATGCAGCTCAGCCTTGCAGGTTATGGAAACGCGGGAGAGCGCCACCACTGACTGCTGTTGGACCTCTTCACCTCATTCTCTCTACCAGGCCCTCTTACTGGACACGCGCCCACCTCACTTCTTAGCACTTAGTCCACACTAACAAGGTTCAAATGTCTACTTCTGTTTTCAATTTCTCTAACACTTTCATTTTTATTTATTGAGTACAAGGAGTTGATTAGGTTTAAGGCGTGCATGAGACAGAGAGAAAGAGAGAGAGAGAGAGAGAGAGAGAGGGAGAGAGAGAGAGGGAGAGAGAGAGGGAGAGAGGGAGAGAGAGAGAGACAGAGAGAGACTGCAAAGCAATATATGGTACGCGATGGAGAAATGTACTTTGGCTCCGAGAAGCAAATTCAGTCTGCAGATCCCAGATTGCCGGCATTTCCAAGCTGAGCTGAGCTTTCTTTCTTTCCATGACCGCAAAATTCACTCGAACAAATACACAGCAAGCGCCCCACACAAAAAGTACTGAGCTTTCTTAGAACAAACCTTTGTCACCACATTCTTCCGAACCCAAACCGACTTTCTTGTTCCATTCTAGCTTGGTAGTGACAATGCGCAATGGTAATGCATCACAGTCCCCGATGGCACATTGCAAAACAGAAGACGCTATTTGAGGCTTTAGCTATTCAGTTAGAGTAGGTGAGGCTGCGTGTGTAAAAAGCATTTAAAGAGCTTCAACTAAATCCAGAGTAAGGTCGACAGACTACTCGTACTTACGATAATGAGTAATACCTGAGAGCTGAATTCACTGCTACTCGTGAATTCGTGTATTCATGCTCACCTTGGTCCTTTTGTGACGTGACTCCGCTATCTTTAGAATGCGAGCTCTGTGGAATCGATGGCGGATCGGTCTCATCTGCAATAAAATAAGCATCTTCTGCAAGATCGCATGCATCATTTAGAACCATGCAGCATATTGTAGGCCGTGCGCTGCACTCTGCCCTTGCTCATTATTATCGAGTCTAGCAATCAGTTTAGTTATTATATGATGCAATTCTACCTTTAAAACTCAGCGACTACTAGTGCTGGCATGTTATACTCAAAATTGGTTGCATTCAATGGACTTAGCGCTTTATTAACTCACACCTCAAAATGGCTGTGTTACTCCATCTACATTTATAGTCACCCAGCTGCTTTATTTTGCACTGTAGGTTTACTCCTGAGATTTAATATGGCTCGCTGGCACAAGTCCGTAGAAACCGAACGACAAATACTGATTAGCAACGACTGATTGATGCCTTTGAAGCTGGCGACGACTGAAAGGCGCTGGCTAACGTATTAAGCATCAAGAATTCCACTGCGAGATCGATCATCGCTACCTGGGTTCGAGAAGCTCGGACTGCCAAGCTGAGGTGGTGGAAGAAGGCATGTAAAGATGGACGACGGACGAAATGAAGGACCTATCAATAGTTTCCCAAATCGTCACCAAGAAGCCATTCGTAACTCTCGTTGAAGTCAAGGAGCTTCTGCAGCAGAGATTGCCTGGAAAGCCGCCTGTGTCTATCTCTACCATCGCCAGAGTGCTGGAAGGACAGCTCATCACCTGCAAAGTTGCAGGCAAGGATGCCGATGCTCCTCTGGAGAGAAATCGGCCTGACGTTATCGTCGCCCGGCAGGATTTCGCCCGCTTCTTTGTTAATCTAGGGGCCAATCATCATCTTATCTGCTTAGACGAATGCGGCTACAATCTGCACACAAGGAGAACTATCGGCAGAGCAGCACGAGCTGAGCGACTTCGACACCAAGTATGAGGGTCGAGAGGTCGAAACGTCGTACTTACATTGGCGATCTCTTCGACGCTTGGGCTCGTGCATCACCGGTTGCGACAAGAAACCGTCACTCGTCAAAACTTTCAAGGGTTCATCGACGAGCTAGTGCAGATGGCGGTCGCGATGCTACCGAACAACGAAACCTGCACCATCATCTTCGACGGCGCCAGACCGCATCTTCGTATTTCTGTCCCACAGTAATTCGCTGGCCAATTCCAGTTGCGCATGTTGCCAGCCTACAGCCCAATGTTAACACTCACCGAGCAGGCTCACAGCTGCTTCAAAGCTGTCGTTAAGCGGCAGCTTGCCGAACCTGCCGTGGCGCGTCAAATAGCTGGTGTTGAAAATAATCGCCGAAATGAAGGCCTCAGCCTCTGCGACTGGCGTGCAAGGATTCAAATCCAAGTATAGGCGGAACTGCTTTAGACACCATCACCATTCAGAAGTGTCAAAACTTGTGCGGCCGTCTGCACCGCTTCATGCCCGACTCGCTGGCGGGCAGGCCGATCGTCAACGGATAATTAATAATTCATTGAACTCTTTCTGATATTGTTGGTGTGATTTTGCATTGTGTTATCCAGAAAGTTGAAATTTATGAAAATAAATTAAAAATGATGGAGGTACATGCCTCCGATTTACAGGATTTAAAAACTGATTGCTAGACTCGGTAATGATTTCCACATGGGCCAACAAGATTGCTGCACACGATATTGACTGCAATGTATTGCTACGAAGTGAAGCTAAATTGGTTTAAGTGGACGAGGAGAAATCGATGCGTGATAGCGATCCAGTTAGAGTCGGTAAGGCTGCGTGTGTAAAAAGCACTTATGATAATGAATAATACCTGACAGCTGAGTTCAGTGCGACTCGTGAACTCAAAGTGATTCATGCTCACCTTGGCCCTTTCGTGACGTGACTCCGCTATCTTTAGGAGGCGAGCTCTGTGGAATCGATGGCGGATCGGTCTCACCTGCAATAAAATAAACATCTTCTGCAAGATCGCATGCATCATTTGGAACCAGAATGTTCGAAACAATAGCTACATGATAAAGATTCAGTTCCTAGATGGCTATACTTTATAGCATTCGTATAAGTACGTAGGAAAATTAAAAATACCATGACTGCATCATACTATACTCTCCTATTCATAACTATAGTGTTGAGTTTTAGAAAATTCGGTTTCAGCTGTTGTATATTTTAATTGAGACCAAATTACAGCCGCAGGTGCACCAGCGCTAAATTAACATAATCGATTTTCTTCTGCACAAAACACCATCGCCCAATCATGCAAGCACATGCTCACCGGTGGCAGTTGAGTCGCCTTGGCTGAGATCCGTTAATATATCAGCATCAACTGCAAATCAGATTGTTGAATTGGTTAGAATTGGATAGAGGCCAGGACTGGCTAATAGAGAGATGGGTTGAAGCGCACGGAGCCCCTCGGCATACTGTATGTCTCCATGCTGATGACAGCTGCTAATGAAGCCATCATCAAGCCCCTCGGCATACTGTAATTGTTGTAAAAATTGTCGATTTCTGGGATTTTTTCTTTCAGACGATTCCTCGAAAACGTAAACCCGGTTTCGCCGGGAATATAGTAGAATTTTACCGTTTTAGAGCTTTTATTAAAATCTCCAACTGCGTCTTTCAAATTTTCGTTTTTAATTAACATGTCTGCGATCTCTTTCAGCTCACTTCCATCTGTGTCTTCTTCGTCTTTTTTACATAGGAAATTCACTTTTGTTAATTTTTGTTGATTTTTTTCGTCACGCAGCTTCTCTCTAAGCTTCTTGCTTCCACAAACAATCAGAAGTCTTTCCGACTGATTATTTCCGTAACTATCGAATGCCTCGAGTAGAATATTTAGTTTATCATCGAGTTCACTACTGCTACGATGCACTACGAGAACTGCTTGCTTCAATGATTCCTCAGCTGACTTCTCAGCAAGCAGATTCGTAAATTCATCAATGTTATTACATTCTTTCAACTGAAAATCGCAGTCCTTCAGATACTTTTTGAAGCCTGTATTCGATGTGATATTAAAAAAGAATGCTTTCCTGTCTGAAATGCAGTTCAAAAATATTTGCGATAGCAAGTGAGGGCTGGGGCTAAATATCGGAGCAGTAACGCATCCGGTTCTGCACAAAACACCATCGCCCCAATCATGCAAGCACATTCTCACCTGTGACTGCTGAAGT
Organism: Macrostomum lignano; assembly: GCA_002269645.1. Classification (NCBI taxonomy): domain Eukaryota; kingdom Metazoa; phylum Platyhelminthes; family Macrostomidae; genus Macrostomum; species Macrostomum lignano. The sequence continues at coordinate 440,550 of NIVC01000672.1, forward strand.
TGAGTCGCCTTGTTTGGGGTCCGTTAAACGAGATCCAACTGCAAATTGGATTGTTGAATTGGTTAGAATTGGATAGAATTGGATGGAGGCCAGGACTGGCTAATAGAGAGATGGGTTGAAGCGTACGTAGCTCCTCAGTAGGGTCATCAGTGATACACTGTATTATGCCTCCATGCTGATGAAAAGCCATCATCAAGCTATTCGTCTCCAAAGGCAGACTAGAGTTAGTAGTAATAACTTATCAGTTATTCAACATATTTCCATGGCTATGGCGGCGTACCAAAAGTAATTTTTACAGAATAGCAACCGCACAAAATTGCTTCTAAATTTGTCCTACATTTATGACACAGGAACAGTGTTGTAATAGAATGCACTGCTGCTGACACACATTCACAAGAGTGGGCTATGGTTCTACCAGCTAATTACGTAATATAAGCTCTCTATCCTTCCCTGTGTTCCTGACAAGAGTTCAATACACGAAGAGCCAATTATCGTCAGCTAAGCTTAAAGCAGATTTTGCTAGACTTTTGCTCAACTTCTTGTGAGCTGAATATAACTTCCGGGGCTCCTGCGCCGGAAGGACCTTCTATGCTCTTTGATGCCGTTGAAAAAATGAATCTGCGTTGCTTGAATGAAAACAGTCAAACTGCCATAAGCTTTATTTTTCTCCGGAACAGAACCCTCTCTCCTGCGCAAGCACTGCACTGCTCAAAAATATCTGTAGGAGAGACCCATGCAGCTCAGCCTTGCAGGTTATGGAAACGCGGGAGAGCGCCACCACTGACTGCTGTTGGACCTCTTCACCCACTTCTCTCTACCAGGCCCCTGTTACTGGACACGCGCTCACGTCACTTAGCAGCACTTCTCAACTGACGAGGTTCAAATGTCTACTTCTGTTTTCAACTTCTCGAACACTTGAATTTTATTTATTGAGTACAAGGAGTAGATTAGGTTTAAGGCGTGCATGAGAGAAAGAGAGAGAGAGAGGAGAGAGAGAGAGAGAGAGAGAGAGAGAGACTGCAAAGCAATATATGGTACGCGATGGAGAAATGTACTTTTAATTATTTTGGCTCCGAGAAGCAAATGCAGTCTGCAGATGCCCAGATTGCTGGCATTGCCAGGAAAAAATGCCAAGTAATGCGGCTGTCAGCGCGCCTGGCCGTCAAGAAAGATACACAGCAGGCGCCCACACAAATAATACTGAGCTTTCCTAAAAACAGCTTTGTCGCCACATTCTTCCGAACCAAATCCGAGTGTCTTGTTTCATTCTAACTTGGCAATGATAATGCGCAATGGTATTGCATCACAGTCACTGATGGCATATTACAAAACAGAAGACTCTATTTGAGGCTTTAGCTATTTAGTTAGAGTAGGTGAGGCTGCGTGTATAAAAAGCATTTAAAGAGCTTCAACTAAATCCAGAGTAAGGTCGACAGACTACCTATGATAATGAATAATACCTGACAACCGAGTTCAATGCTACTCGTAAACTCAAATTAATTCATACTTACCCTGTTGCTCCTTTTGTGGAGAGCTATCTTTAGGAATCGAGCTCTGTGGATACGATTCCACATTTTCACCTGCAATAAAATAAACATCTTCATGATTTCATGCATCATTTGAAACCAGAATTTGTTATTCGAAACAATCGATGCATGATTAAGGATTCAGTTCGTCTGTCATCGCCTCTTAGTTTACCTCCTCTATTCTATTTATGATTAACCTAGATGGTTATACTTTATTGATATGTTACATAGGTAAATAAAAAAAAACATAGCATAGATATATTGTGCATCATATATTCTCCTATCCATAACTGTGGTGTTGAGTTTCATAAAATTCGGATTGAGCTGTTATACATGTATATTTCAATCGAGACCAAATTACAATCGCCGGTAGACCAGCGCTAAATTAGCATAATTTATTTTCTTCTGCACAAAAAACCATCGCGCAAATCATGCGAGCACATTCTCACCTGTGGCCACTGGAGCTGAGAAGATTTGGTTGCGGTTGCGATCCGCTAAAGCACCAACTGAAAATCAGATTGTTGAATTCGTTTATAAATGATGTGATGTGAAACATTTATGATACAAGAACAGTGTTGTAATAGAATGCACCGTTGCAGACATTTACTGAACTATGGCTATGGTTCTACCAGCTAACTACATAATAAAAGCTCTCTATCCTGCGTATTGCGTGTTCCTGACAAGAGTTCAATACACGTATAACAAAATATCGTCAGCTAATCTTAAAGCAGGCTTTGCTCGGCTTTTGCTTACCTTCTTGTGTGTCTCCTGTGCTACTTGATGCCATGGAAAGGTTTAATTTAGCGTTCAAGACACAACAGGCGTTGCTGGGATCAATGCAGCCAAGCTTCAATAAGCTTTATTTTGCTCCGGAACAGAACCCTTGCTCCTGTGCAACCACCGCAGTGCTCAAAAGTATCTGGAGGAAAGCCTTTTAATCTGAGAGGCAGGCGCGGGAACGCGGCTGAATCATCACCCACTTCTCTATAACAGGCCCTCCGAATGGACACGCCTTCTGGTAATAAAACCGTGCAGGGTTGCGGAATGAGGATAGTGTACCGGGGGGCAATGCGCCAATGAGCCAATTATGATACCGTTTTATTTGTTTCTTTATTGTTTTTTATGTTTTCTTTCTTTATGTTTATTTATTTCAATAGTGAAGCCGCCTAATTGCCTGATTATTTTGCCTAAGGGCCTAATTATTAACTATTGCTAAACTCCTCATTATTCACACTTTCACCATCATTTAATTCATGGCTTGCTAAGCCTTTCTCCCGGGGTGGCAAAGCATAAGGAAGTTTGGGTAAGCTAATGGCCTCTCCCCGTGCAAAGCCCGCCTGTGTGTGCGTGCTGCGGGTCCGAGTGTGCGTGCAGTAGAGGAGATTAGCGAGTCTTGGCACAGAATGGCAGTAGGAAGGTTGCAACCCCATGCTGTTGCGTCCCTTCGCCCTGAGCAATCTAAACTATAGCTAGTACATGTTCGTCTCCACTACTCTTAGTAATTAAAGCCGCAAGTCAGCCTCGCTCACAGCCACAAAGGATCCCCTGTTGAGAAATCCTCCAGATTGAGCCCAGAGTTCCCGATCATGCCACAAGCAGAGTCCCTGTACTCGGCTGCATGTGTCTCCCCTGTTAGCCTAAATCCCCTGGTAACCAATTCAGGCGGGGCTCTAGCCTCGAGAGGTCTGGAAGTAAGATCTAGGTGCGCCAGGTCACATAGAGTGGTGACAGCCACTCGGTCATGCTATGACCGAGTGACCAACTATTGCACCTTGGCTACAGGTGGGGTCCATGTGGGTCCTTGGGCTCTGGTCACGAAAGCGCTACCAAAGCTATCAATCATGTGGGCGGGACAGTCTGGTGCTGGAGGTCCGTCAGGTCATTTCCTGGTCATAGGCAGCCTACGGTTATTGCCCCCCCCCCTCTGGTCATGCGTTCGTCTCTCAACGGAGCGGACGGGCGACAAGGGCGGTAACATCATAATCGTTTTTTTTAATTAAATAGACAGACAGACAGACAGACAGACAGACAGATAGCCCTAAGACAGACAGACAGACAGACAGACAGATAGCCCTAAGACAGACAGACAGACAGACAGACAGACAGCAGCCAGCGATTGCGAGTACATCTGCACTGAAACCCTCTGGCCGCCAAGCTGAGGGTGGGTGTACTTGGACAGGCCAAACCTGTCATACTCGGAGGGGGTTGGCATTCAATCGTGCCACCTTTTGGTGCACCTCCCCATGTGATGGCGTGCTTATTTATACCCGACACATAAAGCAAATAAACTTTCACTTTTCTCGCTTGCAACCTACTTCGTTCTTCGCGAGCCGCTAAAATATAGTGTTTAGAAAAATTGTAAAATTTTCGTACCTGAGTAATTTTACATCTTTGAAACACTTTCAATTAGTGTTTTTGTTCCAAAACATCATTTTTGAATGATTATCATGATTATCATTCTTTGACCCGGACTTTACAGTCCGGATATCGCAAAGCAAACCTTAGTTTTTCGGCCGGATATTTCAACCTGCTTAGTGATTTCCGGGTAGGGGGGGGAGACTGCAAGTACCCCGGAGAACATAAAGCAGCTTGAGATATCCGGACCGGATACTTTAAGATGCTTGAAATATCCGGGGGCGGATCAGAAAGCACTTGCAATGTCCTGGGGGAGATCAAAAAGTACTTGTACTATCTGGGCGGATAACACAAGACACGGATTTCCGAAAGTATAGCACCGGGCTGAACTGGACACCCAGTAGTAGTTTCCACCTGCCCTATAATCTGTAGTTTCCACCGGCCCTATAATCTGTAGTTTCCACCTGCCCTATAATCTGCAGTTTCCATCTGCCCTATAATCTGCAGTTTCCACCTGCCCTATAATCTGCAGTTTCCACCTGCCCTAAAATCTGCAGTTTCCACCTGCCCAATAATCTGTAGTTTACACCTGCCCTATAATCTGTAGTTTCCACCTGCCCTATAATCTGTAGTTTCCACCTGCCCTATAATCTGTAGTTTCCACCTGCCCTATAATCTGTAGTTTACACCTGCCCTATAATCTTTAGTTTCCACCTGCCCTATAATCTGTAGTTTAAACCTGCCCTATAATCTGTAGTTTACACCTGCCCTATAATCTGTAGTTTCCACCTGCCCTATAATCTGTAGTTTCCATCTGCCCTATAATCTGTAGTTTCCACCTGCCCTATAATCTGTAGTTTCCATCTGCCCTATAATCTGTAGTTTCCACCTGCCCTATAATCTGTAGTTTCCACCTGCCCTATAATCTGTTTCCACCTGCCCTATAATCTGTAGTTTACACCTGCCCTATAATCTGTAGTTTCCACCTGCCCTATAATCTGTAGTTTCCATCTGCCCTATAATCTGTAGTTTCCACCTGCCCTATAATCTGTAGTTTCCACCTGGCCTATAATCTGTAGTTTACACCTGCCCTATAATCTGTTTCCACCTGCCCTATAATCTGTAGTTTAAACCTGCCCTATAATCTGTAGTTTCCACCTGCCCTATAATCTGCAGTTTCCACCTGCCCTATAATCTGCAGTTTCCATCTGCCCTATAATCTGCAGTTTCCACCTGCCCTATAATCTGCAGTTTCCATCTGCCCTATAATCTGCAGTTTCCATCTGCCCTATAATCTGTAGTTTCCACCTGCCCTATAATCTGCAGTTTCCATCTGCCCTATAATCTGCAGTTTTCGTCTGCCCTCGCCTGCAGTTATCTCCATCTATCTTGAATTTCTTTGCCGGCGACCAGAATTGTCTTGTCATTATTGATTATGATTATGATTTTGATGATGGCGATGATGGTGATGGTGATAATGGTGATGGTGATTGTGATGATGATGATGGCGATGGTGATGATGGTGTTGGTGATGGTGATGATGATGATGGCGATGATGGTGATGGTGATGGTGATGATGATGATGGTGATGGTGATGATGTTGATGATGGTGATGGCGATGATGGTGATGGCGATGGCGATGATGATGATGTTGATGAAGGCGATGATAATAATGGTGATGATAGTGATGATATACTTTCTCAGAAATAAAAAGAACGCAATGAAGCAGCAGATTCTGTGGAATAAATAATGATTTAACAACAATCGGTTCTACACACGAACTTATGATAAAAAGTATTATATAACAAAAAAACTGATTTATAGATTTTTATTATTGAAATTAGTTTTCTTTGATTATAGATAATCATAAATAGAAAGCAGAATAGCAAAGACTCAAACCAGCACCCGTGCAGTAAAGTACATATTTGAAATGAGTAGCTACCAGCGTATTTTGAATCAAAAGACAAAATAAAGTAGCTCCGACACCTTATTAGGTTTCTTCACGATTCTTTAATAAAATTGAACTTTGAATCCCTTGAAAAAAATTGTCAGAATCAAAAAATTGGTGGGGATCACGCGGTGCTTAATTCCCTGCTACCTGCTTAGAGACGATTCCTTGAGCACAGCACAGATGTTAACTCTGCCGAATAGAAACTGCTCAAGGAAGTGGCGTGCACGGGTGTTCCAGCCCAGGACTGAAGCACCAGGGGAGAATGGCATTAGTAAAAAAGTGTATTAATGGCAGAGGAAAATTATTAACTTCAATTTTCAGCCTATAAAATAGCTAAATGTAACCAACAAGCAAAAACTACAATTGCAAAGTTATAAGAAGCAAAATCAGACACAAAAGGTGCTCAATGGGGGGTTTAAAGCCAAGAAAGTCTCACACAGACACGCGACACATGCTAGCTAAATATAATGTAAGGTAATGCGATATAATATATAATAAATAACATAATAACAATAATAAATTATAACTGCAATATAATGCAGAACAGGTGACAATAATAAATAATTAATTTATGTAAGAGCCGCCATTATCTTAGAGAGAACTCATTTTTCAAATTTGAAAACATTGAACTATTTGATAGAAACACTGTTTCATAAAAATCTGCTTATAAATACCATTTTTACTGGAGAATCAATCAATTGCTCAGCCTTTAATAAACTTTGTACTCTTTCCCCGCCCTGTTAAAGTGTTAACGTTCATGCTTTACGTAGAAGAATGAGTTGATAAGATTTATTTAAAATGATATTTGGCAATGACGTCTGCTAGTCAACTGATTTTTGTTTGTGTGCAATTGCGTGATAGTATGGCAATGCGAAAATGAAACCTGCACAACTATACTCATGTTTAATATACATATGCTGGGGCTAATTGATTGGGGAACCAACTGAAATGATAAACTATGTTTTCTATGTTTTTAATTATCTGATATAAAGATTCCAATCGATTTTTATTTCATTTTCACAGAGTATACTTAGTGATAGCAATAACTGATGAATTAGCAATCGAAAAAGCAAGTCTTGTAAGCTGAGCATTTGATTTGATCTCCAGAGTAAGATTAAGCATTGAATGAGAGCGTAAACAAATCATGCAAATATTTTTGAGTCAAGATTACGCCACGCTCGCTCACACCACTATCAAATTGCGGCACTGGAAAAATCTGAAAAGCCGCGTGATTAACATTATTAAGCTTGGCCTGGTTTTAAGATATGGTGTGAATGAGCATCAACACTATAAGCAAAGGGTAAAGGACATGCTTTGTCAGTCAGTTGTAGCTATTATTAGTTTTATTTGCTTTTAAATTGTTCTGGCCTTGCCTCAGGCTCCTCAGTCCATCAGGCAACTGAATTGTCTTCATTGTCGGCATTGTTGTCCGCATTGTTGTCCGCATTGTTGTCCGCATTGTTGTCCGCATTGTTGTCCGCATTGTTGTCCGCATTGTTGTCCGCATTAACCAACCAGAACTTCTCTGTTGTTGTGGCTGTCCAACACGGCAGCTGCCACTGGTGGCTATCTGTAGCAAGATGACTAGGCTCATCAGGATAATTAGGCTTTTCATAATAGTGCATCATGCGATAGTTGACGAATTTGCTGATCTCAATAACATCCAGTTGATTATTCGGCATGTCACGAACATAATCAGCAAAGGCCTGGCAGAGGGTGAGAACAAACCTGCTACCACAACCGTCCTTTCGACTACTATAGTCTCCAGGAGCGGTGGAGTAAGCAACTATCGTGTTAGCCGGTATTTTACAGACGACATTTCCTTCAGCACCGTGGTGTCTGCAGGATTGAATGACTACAAGCTTCTGCTCTTTAATGTTGTTTAGGGATTCAAACAGATCGTTTTCCTCAACGCTTTTGTCATCAACTCCCGTAATTTTTCCGAGCTCTCCGTGTGACATAAAAACGATAACAGAGGTTTTGCTGTGATCTTCAAGTTTGGAAAACTCCTCAACCACTGTTCGCAAAGCTTCGGAGCTCAAATTGTGCCAGATGGAAATTCGGTAGTAAAACTGCTGGAAAAGATGACGCAGAACTGCAGTATCGTACAGACTGGCCAGTCTGTCATCCTCACATTTAGGGAATATAGCGTTGCTGACTATCAGGAGGCGTGGGCGCTTCCCCTCTGGTTTTGAAATAGTGCTTTTCCCTTCAAAGGATTCTTTTACTTCTTCGTCGTGTCCAACATTCGAAAAAACCAAAGCTTCATCTGTATTAAATGTTTCTTCGCGTCGTCGCGGAAGCGGTATCACAGGGAATTCTTCTCCACCCTGGAGTTGTTCTGCTTGCTGTCTGATTTTAACTTTATCCAGCCACTTCTGAATACATTCAGCGATTACTTTTGCACTGTTACGAACGCTAGCGTGAAACATTTTGTCACTGATTTTCGTTACTTGCTGTTCATTCTGCGATCCGATTTCGCATGAAAAAACAACAATTTTCTTAGCATTGCTTGCTTCTTCTTCAAGTTTATTCTTGAATTGCTGCAGGTCGCGATACGTAGTGTAGACAAGGAGAGCCAGAACGAACTTCGCATTACATGTGACTGCACTGGGGGTGCAGAATAGCTCAAACTTTTCTGTTATCTCAACTTCCTCTGCCCTTACCTGGTAGCCGCTGGCAGCGAGAAGTTTTTCGAAATCTTGAGCTTTCTTTAAAATTTCCCCATGGTTTTGTTGGATGCCGCTGTCCAACAGTATCAGCGCCTGGTGGGAACCTAAAAAGACAATTTGACACGTAAATTATTGTGCAAGAAATTTATAACTTCGCCATGAAAACAAAATTTTATTTTACCTGGTTGAAAATCGTTTGGTCTAGGCTTATCTGAAATTTAGAAGTTTCATAAAGTGACTCGGGGAATTCACATGTATTTTTTAACTTATTGAAATTTTTTAAACTCGAATTTCAAATTGTCAAGCTCAACCATCGCGTTCCAGAAAACAATACCCAATAGGAGACCCCATCATCCAGTATTGTTTCAAGCACTCAAGAGTTATTATCTGAACTGTATGAACTGTACAAGCAGTCGAAAGGAATTTCATCATATGAGCGTAACGCTACGCTTGCAGGATACGAGAATACGCTCGTATTCTCATTTTTACAGAAGCGTTTGGTAACTTCTGAAAGCCTAATTGGAACAATTCTACCAACCTTTTTTTTCTTGCGAAGAATTTCCTTTTCCATTCGACTTTTCGTGCGACGGCTGCTCCGCGTCTGTCTTGCACAAGAAGAAGTTTCTGTGCGTTAGCCACGTCCATCGTGGCTTCTCATCGAAACCATCCATTGAGGGGCGGCGAAATGATTTGTTGACTTCATTGATTAGTGAAACCACGTCCTTACTATCGGCATGCTTGTAATATGCAGTACAGATGCTTTTGACCAGTTCGCTGCCAGTTTTATCGCAAAGAGGCTCAGTATACCTGCACGTGACCAGGCCAGCTTGGCTGTGATGTGATTCATCTGTATTCATGGATATTCTAAGATACTGCGCCAGCTCCCGGCAATTATATGGGATATTCGTCCGTCTAGCGTCGGCCTTTTCATTTGTGCCTCCAGTGGATTTTTGCTCACCATCTTTTATTCGTAAGTTGAATATCACGAGCTTTGGAGCTGACCGATTGCCAATGTTTTTTAAAGCACCGATAATTTCGGTTTCAGTTACTGTTGAGCCGTCCGAGCACTCAATTTTACCGTCTTTTTCAAAAGCAGTGATGACGAGAATCCACAGGTTGTGATGCTCCTTAAACTCTTCAGCCGTACGAATCAGCTCGCTCGCCTTCAGGTTGTTAAATTGCACTACACCAAACAGCATGTTCTCAAACAAGTAGCACAGTCGGTCACTGTCTATCTTTGAACCTTCGAGTGCGTCAGCGCCACTGGTGGTCACGCAATTGACAACAAGAGCAGTTGGTTCGCCATGGCGCTCATAGTAACCCATTTTATCTTCGTTTATTGTTGCGTCTGGCTTCATCTGCTGCAAATCCTGAGTTCTGAGCAGTTCTGAGTCCTTTTCAAGATCATCTCTACTTTTCTCATCAAATCGGCAAGGCTGTCGAAAGCGCACGAATTCGGGTGTGCCGTATTTGAGATCAACAATCCCTTTTTCCTTGATGGAAGTTTTGAATGATTCTTTACGAATAATTGACCCGATGCAATTCGTCTGCCAATGCAGAGTTTGATGTTCCTGCAAGGACTTGAAAAAATCTTCGATCCGATCAGCCGCTGCAACTTTATACAAGCAGAAAATGTTTTTGTAACTTTCTTGGTAGAAGCTCTCAGAAAAGTCAACCGAAGGATCGAACGACCGGTTGCTGTCAACCTTGCAGTAGACGAGCAGGCAGCGCTGCGTTTTGGAGTCTTTAATGGCTTCGAGAGTATTCTGTAAGCTCAGCGAATTGCCGATTTCCTCATCATTCACGACAACAACAACTGAAAATCTTGTGCCCGAAAGACGCTCGATCAGCTGGTTTAGCTGGAGCTGACTGGAATCCGGATTCGAGGAAAAGCCGCAGCTTTTAATGAATTCAAAATATTCATTTCCGGCTTTTGCTTCACGAGATTCCGAAGACAAGTTGCTGCTGAATACCGCAACGCAGCGTTGTTCAACTGAAATGCAAAACAGGTGAAGCTGCGGTAAAGCGTAAGCAGTACGCACGGTGTCACAAACTCATTGATACGCTTGTAACTAATTTCTACCTGCTATCTTACTAATTTCGGTGTACATCCTGAACTTCTAATCAGAAAGAAGGTTCAGTTTGTTCGGCGCGATGCTACCCAACAATGTCCAATTTCCCGAAGCAAAAATTTCCAATTATGTTTTTTATCTCGCGCTTGCAATTCCATTCTCGCAGGTACATCACTGCAGCGCTATAGGTTAAGATGGGTAATACGTTGTTCCTTCACTATTTATTGTTGGTTGCTTGCCATGAGCTAATGAAAAAATTAATAATTTACATTTCACAGGTTGGAAAATATTGATTATCTCCTTTCTGCTCAAAAAAGGCTCGTCCACACCGCTATCAACGAGTAAAAAATGTGTGTGATTACATGACTGATGTACTCTACATAGATCAATGTACAATGCACACTGATTTACCCGTTTGATGGCAGTGCGGACTGGCCTGGCCTCATGAATATGCTCTCGACACAAAGTCTGGGAAGTTAAGCCTCGATTGAATTTGGATAAAAATATCCCTATTGTGGCGGCCTGCGGTCTGCGATTGGTGCAGCGCTCGTGCACCGGCACTCTCAGCTACCCCCAGCCGTACACATAGAGGCCAGATTAGGTTTGAGGCGTGCATGAGAGAGAGAGAGAGAGAGAGAGAGAGAGAGAGAGAGAGAGAGAGAGAGAGAGAGAGAGAGAGAGAGAGAGAGAGGGGGAGCAACTGCAAAGCAATATACGGTAGCGATGACGAAATATCTTAGGCTCTGAGAAGCCAATGCAGTCTGCGGATCCCCAGATTGCTGGCATGCCAGGAAAAATGCCAAGCAATGCGGCCGTCAGCGCGTTTGGCCGTCAAGAAAGCTGAGCTTTCTTTCCATGGCCATAAAATTCACGCGAACAATACACAGCAGACGCCCACACAAATACGGAGCTTTCTTAGAAAAAGCTTTTTCGCCACATTCTTCCGAACCAAAACCGAGTTTCTTGTCCCATTCTAACTAGCCAATGACAATGCGCAATGGTAATGCATCACAGTCCCTGATGGCACATTGCAAAACAGAAGACGCTATTTGAGGCTTTAGCTATTCAGTGAGAGTCGGTGAGGCTGCGTGTGTAAAAAGCATTTAAAGAGCTTCAACTAAATCCAGAGTAAGGTCGACAGACTACTTGTGATAATGAATAATACCTGACAGCTGAGTTCACTGCTACTCATTAAGTCAAAGTAATTCATGCTCACCTTGGTCCTTTTGTGGAGTGACTCCGCTATCTTTAGGAGGCGAGCTCTGTGGAATCGATGGCGGATCGGTCTCACCTGCAATAAAATAAGCATCTTCTGCAAGATCGCATGCATCATTTGGAACCAGAATGTTCGAAACAATAGCTACATGATAAAGATTCAGTTCCTAGATGGTTATACTTTATAGTACTCGTACATGTACATAGGAAAATTAAAAAAATACCATGACTGCATCATACTATACTCTCCTATTCATAACTATAGTGTTGAGTTTCAGAAAATTCAGTTTCAGCTGCTTTATACTTCGATCGCGACCAAACTACAGCCGCAGGTGCACCAGCGCTAAATTAGCATAATCGATTTTCTTCTGCACAAAACACCATCGCCCAATCATGCAAGCACATGCTCACCTGTGGCCGTTGAGTCGCCTTGGCTGAGATCCGTTAATATATCAGCATCAACTGCAAATCAGATTGTTGAATTGGTTAGAATTGGATAGAGGCCTGGACTGGCTAATAGAGAGATGGGTTGAAGCGCACGGAGCCCCTCGGCATACTGTATGTCTCCATGCTGATGACAGCTGCTAATGAAAGCCATCATCAAGCTCTTCGTCTCCAAAGGCACACTAGTCTAGTTTTCGGATGGAGTCTCTGCCCTGATTCTAATTTTGTACTACATTTATAACACAAGAACAGTGTTGCAATAGAATGCACTGCCAACCGACATTTACTGAAGTAGGCTCACCGGTTTGTGGTGCAGCCATAACTCGTGAGGCTCCTGTACCGGAAGGACTTTCCGTGCTATTTAATGTCACGGAAAGGTGCGTCTTTAGCGTTCAAGACACAACAGGCGTTGCTTGGGTCAAAGCAGTCAAACTGCAATATGCTTTATTTTGCTCCGGAACAGAACAGAAGCCTCTCTCCTGCACTGCACTGCTCAGAGAACTCTCTCCCGCGCAAGCACTTCACTGTTCAAATAGATCTGGAGGAAAAGCCCTTTATATGGCAAGCCACTTGAACGCGGCTGACTCAGCACCCACTTCTCTTTACTGGACACGCATTCGGCTGGTAAAACTGTGCAATAGTAGAGGAATGAGGGTGAATGTACAGAGGGGGGGGGGGCAGATTTTTCTCTCAGAGAGATCCTGTTGCTCATACTCGTATTATATACACTATGTAAGAGATTTTGAGTACTGTGGGACGTTGGATAAAGCAAGTTCGCCTTTTGTGAACAATGAAGGATACGCGCGTGCAGTTATGCTGATGAGGGTTTTTTTGTAAAAGGTCATTTTTAGCAAGAAAAATGTGAAATTTGCTAGCAGCACATTTTTCAATCGTACTATGAACAGACTGGGTCATCCTCTCCACTACTCTCAACAGAGTTAGCATCAGTCTCAAATTCTGAACTATTTACGATTCTCTCTTCCCAATCCACATATTTGCACATATAACTCCCCAATTTATTTTTAAGTCATAAATTTCTTTATTTTCTGGGGGGTACATTTTGATTTCAGAATTGTCTCGATTTTTTATAGAGACCTCTTCAATTGTTATTCCAAATATGCTGTTTAACTTGTGGAAGCTGATAGCAAATATTCTCAAGGGTGTCAAAAACATCGAAAGTGTGTCCCGCCATTTTTAAGTAATTTTCTGAGGTCGTGGGGGTTGTGAATTTTTACTGTTGTAAATTTTTTTATAGTAGTATTGAAAATGTCTAGTCTAGGGCACTTTTTTTACATTTTTTGAGAAATAACAATACTCATATAGTAGTACTATATGTCTCAACACTTTATGCATACCTCATCGATTACACCATTCAATATTATTCTTTTACTTGTTTTGATACAACTGAAAACGTGTCCGACATTTGTTGCCATTTTAAGTGATTTTTCTACCCTGAAAATGTTCGACACATCGAAAAGCACCTTTATTTAATGATTGGAATTTAAGCTTTTTTGCGTCATGCGTCATGCGTCAGAGACGAGTATCAAAGTCCTATATGTAGTGAGCCGCTAGTTTATTGTTAGGCGTCGCCCTTGTCAGCCGCTCCCTTGCCCTCCCTTTGGGTTGCTGTCTGCCGCTGGTCAGCTTCCCGTCCCTTTTTCGTTTGCCTGTTGCCCCCCGTGTCCCTTTCCGCCCTGTTGCGTCTCCGTTCTCAGCCCTCAGTCTCTCGACTGTGGGCTGTCGCTGTTTCGCTTCCATCCTGTTTTCCTCTGTCATGTGAGCAAGTCACATGACAGCTCTTGCGTTCTTTGAGTCTTAAAGTGCAGTAAACATGTTTACTGCACTCGTTGGCCCTGTTTACCGGGTGAGTCACATGCTTTCGGACCCCTCCCTTTTCTAAGGAGAGGAGTGACTCATGTTGCTAAAAATAGCAACTGAGTCACAGCCATGTGTACTCTGCCGGGGACCCTCAAGTGACGTCAGTTCTAAAAATAGAACAAGTCACGAGGTCTTCCGCGCGCTTGTACCCTGCCTGAGACTCTCGAGTGACGTCAGTTCTAAAAATAGAACAAGTCACGAGGTCTGGAGCGTGGGAATTTCCCGGCTATAAATAGGAGCCCTCTCCCCCTTGTTTCCGTCAAGGAGTCTTCCTTCTGTTCAACCTCGAGTTCTACGTCCGCGTGTGACTGAGTCCCGAGTGTCCGAATCTTTGCGCACATTGATTCTGTTCCTATTGCTCCGACTGAGACCTGACCAAAACCAACCCAAGTTTACGAGAGGCTAACTCCGCCCTCCCTGTACCATCCAAGCCCGGCAGGTGCTGCTGACGAGACGCCTTATACGTGAGCTGCAAATCTGCACGTCGTGCTGTGTTCGTTGACTTCATTATTTCGTTCCGACGGGAAGCTCACCTCACCGAAGGCCGAGACCTGAAGGAACTGGTGGCAGCACTACCTACGCTACTGAGAAAGTTGAGAGAACTTCCCACTGAAGAGGCCCGAGTCTGAAGGTAATCCGCAAGGGCCGAAACCGGGAAGAAACCCCATTGTACTTCACTGGTGACGCAGCGGTGAGATCCGACTACGACACACCCAAGCCAACCGCTCTTTCGAGAACGACATCGGCCAGCGACTACGACGAGTTCAACATGTTCAACGAGCGAGACGAGAGCCGGTGCAGCAGCCGGCTGGATCAGCACATCAGCAGTTCGAGGCCTGCGGCAGCAGAAGCCGCCGCAGCAGCAGCAGCGGTCAACGACTTTGGTCAGCAGCCAACGCCGAGGCAAGGTGCGAGAAGCGACGTGTCCGACGACCCGCCAGACGAGCTTCTGCAAGGCCTGGACAACATCGGCCGGAACATCACGCACCAGGACGTGAGGACCATGATGGCAGCTCTGCAGCAGCAGATGGAGCGGCCTGTGAGTAAACAAGTTAAAATTGTAAAGTTTACTCCAAGTCAGGACATTCATGTCTGGCTTGCCGCGTTCGAGCAGCGTTGCGAGATGGAGCGCATCGTCGACCCGTTCGAGATGAAACAACACCTCATCGCGAGTCTCGATTTGGCTACTGCGTATCCAGCCTTGCTTGGTATGAATCTTCCGCGTTTCGCCAGCTACGGGGAGGTCAAGCAACGTCTGATTGAGCGATTTGCCCGTCATGGTGGTGCTGATGAGTATCGAGAACTGTTGCGACGTCGTCAACAAGGCAAGAATGAGTCAGCAGAAGAGTTCGCTGACGCCCTGAGAACTCTGGGTGAACGTGCATATCCTCGAATGCATCCTGAAGACCGCGAGAAGGAGATTACTGATCAATTTCTTGCTGGTATCCGGACGACTCCAGATCTGCGCGAACGGCTGTACTGGGTTCGCCCGAACAATCTTCTTGCTGCGATTCGAGAGCTACGACGACTAGAAGGCGCCAAAGAATTGGCGCACCGATCTGCTCAACCCCCGGTTAGGATGTTGGACGGGGAGGAGGACGGCGACCCGAAACCCGACGTCACCGCCCAAGCCTTACCGACTCTAACCGACTTGATTGAGAAGCAGCAGCGAATGCTGGATCACCTGGTGCAGCGTGACCAACAGCAGGTAGCCAGCCCGCCAAAGAGAGCTATAATCTGCTATAGCTGCGGACAGCCCGGTCATCGCAACACCCAGTGCCCGATGCGCCAGAACCAGGGAAACGGCCAGGCGGAGAGCGACAACGGCACCGCCCTCCGCGAGGTCCAAGCCCAGGCTACTTGGCAGACTCCGAGAGGTCACCAGAAGAAGAGGATGTCGGCTGTGCAGGCGCCAATGCCCAGTCCGACAGTCGCTCGTCAGTAAGTGACGCGGAGTGCGGAGGTTTCGTGGACACCTCCCCGAATCAAAAAATCCATGCGCGTGAGGCCGATCCGTACGTCACAGGTCGAGTTGCGAGTCGAGAGGTCCCTTTCTTGCTTGACAGCGGCAGCCGGAAAAACTTTCTTGGTTCGTCAACCTGGGCCGCTATTAGACGTCGGATGCCTCGTTGTATTATATCGCATGCTATTCCCGATTGCGTAACTATGTATGATGGGACGCAGCTCCCACTTGCTTGTAAGGTGACCATTCCGGTGGAGTTCGGTGATGTCGTCGCGGACACCGAATTCCTCGTCACGGTCTCCGATTGTGAAAATTTGCTTGGCGTATCGTTTATGCGAGAGCACTGCCAGAACTTGGACTTCGCTCAAGGAATGCTAACGTTCAACAATGGCACGTGTATCCCTGTTCGTTATTCGCATCGTGAGCTTCAAACCTGCCGAGTGTACACCTCCGAGAAGTGCACCCTGCCGCCTAGAAGTTCAGCGCTGCTTCCCGTCAGATTGGATGACGGCCACCCTGAGAATCGAGGATCGCCATCAATTGTCGAGCTGGTTAAGTCGAGGCTGCATCCCAGCTGCAACGCTCTGGAAGCAGCGCCTGCTCTGATGACGATGCCTGAAGGTCGCGGCTACATTGAGGTCGTCAACACCGCCGACAGCGAGGTGTTCCTGCAAGCCGGTATCCGTGTGGTGTTGCGACGCCACTCCGAACTGCCGACCTGATGTACTGAGCGAGACGCCCGAACCTGAAGTGCGACACCTCCCGAAGAACTCTGAAGAGTCCAGCACAGCATGGCTAGATGAAGTCGAGATCAACAGCGAATTGTCCAAAGAACAACATCAAGAGTGCGAGATCTACTAGTCGAATGTCAAGCGGCCTTCTCCAAGCACTCGCTAGACGCCGGCCTGACTCACCTGGTGACCCACGAGATCATCTTGAAGGACCGGACACCAGTCGCGCTACCACCGCGCCGAATCCCGCCTCATCTGAAGGACAAGCTCGACGCCCTGCTAGACGAGATGCTGGCGAAGCATATCATTCGCCCTGCCTACTCGAGCTACAATTCGCCAATGCTCATCGTGCCCAAGAAGGACGGCAACATCCGACTAGTCCACGACTTCAGAGCTCTCAACGACAGGTGTGTGTATCACCCGTATCCGCTCCCGCACATCCAGGAAACCTTCGCGAAGCTTCGTGGTGCTCAGTGGTATTCTAGCTTGGACCTTGCTCAAGGATTCTGGCAGATCCCGCTGCGCGACTGCGACCAGCACTTGACGGCATTCTCAGTAATCGACCGCGGCCAATTCTGTTTTAACGTTCTACCGATGGGTCTCCACGATAGTCCCGGCAGCTTTCAGCGTTGCATCAATAAGCTCCTGGACGGCCTGACGCCAAAGACTGCGCTTGGCTACATGGACGACATCGTGGTGCACTCAGTGACTTTCGAGGAACAGCTGGATAACTGCGAACTGTACTCCAGCGCATCATCGCAGCCAACCTCAAAGTGAAACCGAAGAAGTGTCATTTGTTCCTCAAGGAGCTGCATTATTTAGGTCACGTCGTGACTCCCGACGGCCTGAAGACCTGTGAGGACAAGATTGCGCAGATCCGTGATTGGCCCGTGCCACAGTCCGTTACTCAACTGAGACAATTCCTAGGCCTCGCCAATTACTACCACAAGTTTGTCGACGGCTACGCTGGAGTGGCTGCGCCGCTGCATGCCCTGACGCGAAAGGACATTGGCAGCCTGCGGCAGCATTGGACTCCCGAGCATCAGCAGCGTTCGACACTTTGAAGAAGAAATTGTGTTCTACTGAAGTTCTCGCTCTGCCTGAATTTAATTCTGATCCTGCTGTGAAGTTTGTCCTCGACACGGATGCCTCTGATATTCGAATAGGCGCTTGCCTTGGACAACTGCAATCCGACGGCGTCGAACGTCCAATTGCATTCTTTAGCCGTAAACTTCGCGATCCTGAGAAGCGCTACACGGTCACGAAGAAAGAGCTGCTTGCAATTGTGGACGCTATGCGACATTTCCGTCATTACTTAATCGGCAAGAAGTTTGAAGTTCGATCCGATCATCGGGCCTTACTGTGGTTACTGAACCAACTCAGGCCACAGGTATTTTAGGCCGCTGGATCGAACGCCTAAGCGAGTTCCGCTTCCAGCTCAACCACCGCAAAGGCAAGGACCACGCCAACGCTGATGCCCTGTCAAGAAGACCGGAGGGCCCGCCGATCTTCTTCGAGCATGGCCGACTGCTAGAGCAACCTGGTTCTACGCCCGACCCGGTGACGACCACGACCTGGAACCGGATTTGGACCCGACACCCGAGGCCACTGCCAGAGCAGCCCTCCAGAAGACAGTCCACTCTCGCTGCTTGGAGGCCAAGACTGACCTGGACGAAGACCTGGAAGCCACCGCGCCAGCAGCCTTCCAGCACGACGCCCACCGCTGCAGTCAACGCCTGGAGATCGGCCTGGACGACAACCAGAGGCCACTGCGACAACAGCCCTCTGCCGCGATGCCCATGCCGCCCGCTGCAATTTGGAGACCAACCTGGACGAAGACCTTGAGGCCACTGTGGACACAGACCTCCTTGACGACGCCCAAGACTACAGGTCTCGGACTCTGGAGACGCCCACGGACCAAGATTCAAAGGCCACCGCACCAGCAGCCCTTCTGATGACGGCCCGCAACGCAACTCCAGGCAAGCAATTTAACTACAACCCTACTGAGCCTTTCGCTGAGATTTCTCGCCGTGTTGACAGAGGCCAGAATCTCGCGCCAGCTGCAAGGTCGAAGCTCTGTCCCCCGGGCCGACAGACAGCTGCTCATCGCCTGTGCGGAAAGTCGAGTCCCCCTTTGCGACACCGCCCAGTGCTGGAGAAGACTCACCCAATTTTGACGACGACTGAGCCGACGGCTACGGCTGCCTGCGACGAGGCGTGCTTCACGTGTTGCGTCCCGCCCTACAGCCAAGAGTCGCCTGTGCTATGCAGTGGAGGCATGCGCGCTGCTCCATCTGCGGAATCTTCTGTCATGAGAGCGATGAAGAGAACTTCGATTCGAGATCAACGGACGTACGCCGACGTTGTGAGACAAAGTCCCTCGGAGCGACCTAATCCTGACGCCGACAAGACGGTGCCGTGTGATCGACCTGGAGCCATTAAAGCGGGGACTGCGGGAGTCATGACCCCTCAGCCATGCCGCGCTGTGCTCACTGATTTTCTGAAGCTGCCGATGACTCGCCAACAGTTCGTTGAAGCCCAGCGCGCTGACCGAGCCATCAGCTACGTGCTCAACCTGGTCAAGGACGAAGCCCCGAAGCCTGAGTTCGACGCCCGGTTGCGCCTGACGAAGGAGCAGCGGAACCTGCTCGGATACTACGAGAACCTGCAGGAGGACAACGGCCTGCTGCTGATTGACCTGTCCGATGGCCAGCAGCCGCCAAAGGTTGTTCTGCCTGAGGCCCTTGACGCCCAGGTGCTCCAGGAGCTCCACAGTTCGCCACTGTGTGGACACCTCGGCGAGACGAAGACGTTACTGCGGCTACGAGAACGGTTCTGGAGACCCGGATTAGCCCGTGCTACCAAGACCTTCATCAGTAAGTGCCGCACTTGCCTTGAAAGTAAATCGCGACGGCGAGAGAGAGTTCCGGTCCAGAGCTTCCCAGTTTGCGAAGTTCTGGGTAGAATCCACTGTGATGTAGTAGGACCAATCGCGCAGAAGAGCAAGAGCGGCAACCGCTACATCCTGACCTTGTGCGATGCGACGTCGAAGTATCCATTCGCCTACCCGATGAGAAACCAGAAAGCCAAAACAGTCATCAAGCTTCTGCAGGAGCGCTTCATCCCTGAGTTCGGTGTACCATGCTGGATCCACACCGACCAAGGCACCAACTTCACCGGCTCGGCCTTCAAGAAGTTCTGCGACCTGTTTGGCATTCGGCATACGACAACAACACCGTACAATCCAGCTTCCAATGGACAAGTCGAGAACCTCAACAAGCAGCTGAAGAGTGTCCTCACCTGTCTGCTCGAGCGCAACCACAACGACTGGGACACCTTCCTCCCGGCCTGTCTGATGGCTCTCCGCTCCAGCGTGCACCCGGTGACCGGCTTCACGCCTCACTACCTGGTGTTCGGCCGTGACTTCCGACTCCCGATCGACAACGCGCTGAAGAAGCTGCCCGAGTACGCCGACCTGCCCGACTACGTCAAGGACTTCCAACGTCGCCTGGACGAGGCGACTGAGCTAGCCAAGGAGCGCCTGCATCTGCACCAGCAACTGCGAGACGAGCACTATTCGAACCTGCCCGTCGCCAAGAAGCTTCAACCCGGTGATCTGGTCTTCCTCAACAATCCGGTGCTTGAACCGGACGAGGCGGCGAAGTTTCATCGACCGCGCAAAGCACTGTACGAAGTCGTCGAGCCCAAGGGCGAGGTTGTCTACAAGATTCGACGGAGACTGCCCAACCCGAGAGCTAGACGAGACGAACTAGTCGTCCATCGCCGGAACCTTCTGCTCGTGCCTGACGCCGATTACACGAGGACTTCCGATCCTGAAGTCGACAAACCGAAGAAGCGTCGGCGACCGCCCGACGTCCCCGACGGCGCAGGACCCGCGACCCTGACGCCGATTCCCGAGGACGACCAGGACGACCCCGACGATGATGATGATGACGGCTACGACGCAAGGCCGGCCTTCCGATGGCACTCCCGGCCTTTGGCGATCCCGGAGGTGCAGCCAGGAGGTGGACCGGTCACGACACCAGCGAACCAGGCAAGTGCACTTCGGCGTGAGCCAGTGCCGTATGGTGAATGTCATTTGCATGAGCCTGTTCTTGATGCGTCTACGCCTGTTGTTTCTTTTCCACCCGTTTCTGCTCCCGCCCCCAGTGCTGCTTTATCTGTGGTCCAGACCCCTGGGCCGTCGCTATGCACCACTCCGGTGGAAGCGTCAGTAGGAATTGTAGATGCCGGTAGGCCGGCTAGGAACCGTAAGCAGCCTGAGAGGCTGATTATTAATCCTAGGGCTAAGACTTATGTTAGCCGCACCGCCCGCATCCGCGCACAAATCGAAACGCATTTCAGCGCAGAAATGCACTCTCGCCGTACCGCCAAGCGCACTGAGCGCACGCCGTCGGCGGAGAATCGCCATCGCCGCTCGCGGCACGAGGCCGAAGCAGGTCCGCCCATTGGGGCAGCCGGCGGCCAATTTGAGTCGGGCGAACGCCGGGAGGTTGCCCGAATCCCTCCCCGGCTACGGCTCACCCTTCCTCAGGAGGAGAGAGCCCCGTCACCGCCACTAGAGGCACGCCGGCCACGTCCTAGGCGCCGCAGGCGACAGCGGCCGGGGCACAACCGGACCGCCGGTGCCGAGGGGACGCCCTCGGAGAACCCGCCCGTTGTTCGCCGTATTGCGGCCGCCCCATCATCGAGCCTGGCAGCCACTGCCTCGACCGACGGAATCTCTCAAGGAATCGCTGAGATCCGCTGGCAAGTCGAGCAGGATCAGGCTAGAGAGGCCGCGGGCCACAGCAGCGAGAGACCCAAGCCCGCAGCGACGGCTGATCAGGTTCAAGGATCGAGACGCCAGCGTCCCCGACCGCCGACGCCCGTCTTCATTGACTTGACGGAGCCGGACTCCCCGGGGCTAAGCCCGACTACTAAGTACCGAGCGGCCGGTGCGTCAGCCGCCGGAGTCGTCGCCGAAGGCCTAGCGGAGGTTCGACAACAGCTCGCGCCCCGGCTGCCGACGCCAACATCGACCAAGATCGAGACTCGGGACGCCCGGCCAGAGTCGCCGGATGACGCCAGCAAACCGTCGGCGCAGCCCGCCCCCAACTCAGTTTTTCTTTGCAGAATAGCGGGGCCAGAGCTCCGACTGGAACCGGCTTCACCGCCCTGCGACGACCAAGTCTGGCTGCCGACTGTTCCCGAGCCGGAGAACCCCGTGGCCCCAGGCAGAGTAGAGGCCGCCTGCCAGACTGACGGCAACAATTCGGAGGCGACCACCCTGCAGGAGCTAACCACTGAGCTGCGACAGGCCCTGCCTACAAACAACGCTGTCCCTCTAGCTCCGCCCAACTCGCCGGAGCCACGCGACCCAGACTCATCAGACAATGAGTCCGAGGACAACGGATCGGCGCCACCGGGCCTTTCGCCAGCTGTTCAAGCCGCCGTTAACCGCTATATTGAGGCGGTGTACTTTATCGCCCAACAGCTGACGGCTGCCGCCCAATTGAACCGACTGCCAACCCTCGCGGACTGGCCGCGATGGGCCTGTCTCCGCGCCCTTACGGATGAGGATCGACAGCGGCTAATGGACGAGGCCGCCCAGCTCGCGGCACCGACGCTCAGGCGTCCGCCGCATCCCGAGACGGCCCGCGTCGTCGCCCGGCTAATTGCAGCCCAGATGGCGGGTCGGACGCCGGAGGTCCCGGATCTCGTGCGCCACTGTGACCGGCAAGAGTAACTTTAAAACCCTGGACTGACAAACCCCAGGTGACTCCAATTTTCGTCGCCCCCTTTTGCTAGCGCCCTCAGCAGCCCTGCGCTGCACGTGCGAATTTTGCGCCGTCGCGCCGTTTACTTCCCCTCTTCGTATATGAGCGGCATTTGTCCTTTGTGCTCATTTTCGGCATCAACCATTTGTGCCCTTGTGGCCAGTCTCTTGCCTTTTACCCCGGGGCTCTGCATGAACTCCCGCATCCCCCATATTTAGGCGCCTCTTGCGTATCATGGGGCTGGCGCCCCCCTTCATGCTTTGGTGTGACTCCATTAATACCGTAAGGGGCGGTAGTACGGCCTCGCCCAGCCGCGCTTTTATAGCCCACTGTAGCTTCTTTATCCCATTACCTGTATTTGCCACCTCAGGCGATTCCCTTTTTACGGGCGCTGCAGTCATTTGTGCAACCCGGTATTTAGGCGCTGACTTCAAGCGGGCAGGCGCCCCCGCACGCGCGTTTAGGGTTCCAATCATGGGCCTAACCCAGCCCCTTTTCTGCTATTCTGCCAAAGTTACCATCTTTTTGCCAATCAAAATTTTTATTTTCTGCAGTTTACTTTTTAAATAAAGGCGCGCTCCGCCTTCACTCCGCCTCTTTATTTGAACGGGGAGAGTGTAGTGAGCCGCTAGTTTATTGTTAGGCGTCGCCCTTGTCAGCCGCTCCCTTGCCCTCCCTTTGGGTTGCTGTCTGCCGCTGGTCAGCTTCCCGTCCCTTTTTCGTTTGCCTGTTGCCCCCCCGTGTCCCTTTCCGCCCTGTTGCGTCTCCGTTCTCAGCCCTCAGTCTCTCGACTGTGGGCTGTCGCTGTTTCGCTTCCATCCTGTTTTCCTCTGTCATGTGAGCAAGTCACATGACAGCTCTTGCGTTCTTTGAGTCTTAAAGTGCAGTAAACATGTTTACTGCACTCGTTGGCCCTGTTTACCGGGTGAGTCACATGCTTTCGGACCCCTCCCTTTTCTAAGGAGAGGAGTGACTCATGTTGCTAAAAATAGCAACTGAGTCACAGCCATGTGTACTCTGCCGGGGACCCTCAAGTGACGTCAGTTCTAAAAATAGAACAAGTCACGAGGTCTTCCGCGCGCTTGTACCCTGCCTGAGACTCTCGAGTGACGTCAGTTCTAAAAATAGAACAAGTCACGAGGTCTGGAGCGTGGGAATTTCCCGGCTATAAATAGGAGCCCTCTCCCCCTTGTTTCCGTCAAGGAGTCTTCCTTCTGTTCAACCTCGAGTTCTACGTCCGCGTGTGACTGAGTCCGAGTGTCCGAATCTTTGCGCACATTGATTCTGTTCCTATTGCTCCGACTGAGACCTGACCAAAACCAACCCAAGTTTACGAGAGGCTAACTCCGCCCTCCCTGTACCATCCAAGCCCGGCAGGTGCTGCTGACGAGACGCCTTATACGTGAGCTGCAAATCTGCACGTCGTGCTGTGTTCGTTGACTTCATTATTTCGTTCCGACGGGAAGCTCACCTCACCGAAGGCCGAGACCTGAAGGAACTGGTGGCAGCACTACCTACGCTACTGAGAAAGTTGAGAGAACTTCCCACTGAAGAGGCCCGAGTCTGAAGGTAATCCGCAAGGGCCGAAACCGGGAAGAAACCCCATTGTACTTCATATATATTCGAGTATGATTGGAATTTAGAGTTTTATATAAAAGGTATAAAAAGTAAAAAAGTTTGGTTTCCGCCACTGACGCTTGAAGGGGTGCCCAATCGCCCAGCTGACGCCCTGAAGCATATTTGGAATCTAAAGTTTTTTTCTACTTCTATTTGCATAGATATTTTAAACTATTTTTCTAGTATGCTGGGAGTGATGAGGCGTCTGGGGATGCTGGAAGTGATGAGATGAATGGGGATGCTGGGA
>NIVC01000672.1:470000-483028 GCA_002269645.1 Macrostomum lignano
CTGAGCTCTGGCGCTCGGCGCCTTGTGCGAAATGGCGGGCAGCCGGCGCCTCTTGCCGCTGATGGTGGACACCCAGCCGGTCTCGCGCACCTTGGCCACCAGGCTGTCAATCCAGCGCTGCAGGCCTCGGAACTGCAGCAGGAAGGAGCGCTGAAAGGTGGTCGCCTTGGCCTCGTCGATGCCCAGCCGCTCGGCCAGGCCCACGGGGTCATGCCGTATAGCAGGCCGTAGCACAGCGCCTTCGTGTGGCCCCGCTCCTCCTCGGTCACGTGATCTTCCAGCTTGCCCTTCCACTGTGCGGTCAGCTGTCGGAAGATGTCCGCCCCGGGCGAGCCAGCGCGTCCAGCAGGCGCGGCTCAGCGGACAGGTGGGCGGCGATGCGCAACTCCGCCTGGCAGTAGTCAGCTGACAACAGCACGCAGCCGTCTGCCGGGATCAGCATTCGACGGACGCTCACTTCCTGGGGGATGCTGGGGCGATTGGCGCTTCCGGTCAGCTGAAATATGGCACTTCCGGTTGATGGAGCGGCACTTCCGGTTGATTGGGCGACACTTCCGGTTGATGGAGCGGCACTTCCGGTTGATTGGATGGCACTTCCTGTTGATTGAGCGGCACTTCCGGTCACTTGATACATTTCCCCAAAGCTGGAATTGAGTCCCATCGGCTCGGGGGTACATAATCGGGTCCAACGTGAACAGTGAAAGACTTTGGCACCGCCTGCAGGTTTGGAAGGCCGGTGACAACCCGGCCAGTCACTGTGCAGGTGTCGTACTCGCAGTAGACCTTCAGCGCCTCGCCAACTGAGCA
Organism: Macrostomum lignano; assembly: GCA_002269645.1. NCBI lineage: Eukaryota > Metazoa > Platyhelminthes > Macrostomidae > Macrostomum > Macrostomum lignano. Next base: position 470,808 of record NIVC01000672.1, read on the forward strand.
GGTGGCCATACGAATCGGCTGCAGGCTGCGGGTGAGCGCGCACTGCAGCCGGCGCCAGTCAATGATGAGGCCGGGAATCTGGTGAAGGTCGCGTAGCTTCTCCAGGGCATCCCGGTCGGTGGCGGGGTGCCGGCGGTGCCGCTGGTGGCGGGAGCCCTGCTGCTGCTGCTGCTGCCTGTCGAGGCCCAGGCCGAGGGCGTCGCCGAGGTCGCAGCGAGGCAGGCGCAGCTGGTGGAAGAGGAGCTCGGCCAGGTCGGAGGTGTCGGTGAGTGCCACCCGGCGGCCGGCCAGGGCGCAGATTCGGTCCTCCAGGTAGCGCATCAGGCCGAGCACGCGGGCCTCCAGCTGCTGCCGCTCGGCCGGGCTGATGCGGAAGCCGTTGAGCTCCGCCTTGGCCAGCAGCACGCAGGCCGGCATCTCCTGGTGGGCGAAGACCTCGGCCAGGCCGGCGGCGCCCAGGGCGTCCAGCAGGCGGGGCGTCAGCACGAACGCTGCGTGAGCTTCGGCCACGGCGCGGCGGCGACCAACGGCGCCCAGGCGGCGGTGCGTGGCTTCCAGGTACTGCAGCTCGCCTGGGGCGAAGCGGCTGGCCTGGGGTCGCGGGAAATAAGATAAATGGAATTCTGCCAGACACAAAGACAGACAGACAGACACTAAGACAGACAGACAGACAGACAGACAAGCAGACAGACATACATACAGACAGACATTAGGATTCGGACTCACAACGGCGGTGATGCCGTGCGACTTGCCGGCGGGGTCCAGCATCCAGGCGGCCACGCCGGGATCCACAAGGCAGCCGGGCTCCAGCTGGTAGCCGAGGCACCTGGCCATGGCGGCCCACTGCCGCCGGCAGTGAAAGCAGGCGAGGCTCTTGGCGAGCGCGAGCTTCCGCCTGAGCAGGGACAGGCACTGGCGCAGCGGCACGGCGCGGCCGGTGAGGTCCAGGTAGTGGATGGTCGACTCGGACAGGCAGAGGGCGACGCCGACGCAGCGGACGCGGCCGGCCGGCCAGGAGAGCCGCAGCTCCGGGTCGTCGTCGGCCCGGATGACTCTTGGCCGGCCGTTCTCGTCCCGATTGGCCGTCGGGTCCAGCGGCTCGAAAGCGAGGGCGAAGGCGAACTCCTTGACGGCGAGGGTGTCCCGCATGAAGGCCGACAGCTCCGCCTCGCTGCACGTCACCGGCTTCACCGCGAACGGCAGCGCCGGCTTCGTGGGCGTCAGCGATGGAGCCGCGCCAGCTGCAGCGTCTGAGCTGTCGGCGTCCTTTTCCAGGCCTGCGTCCTCAACATCCGGGAAGCTGAGGTCGGCGAACCGGACCCGCTTCCGGCTGGGCGTGGGGGCCATCTCGGCGTCGCTGGTCTCGTCGACCTCGCCGTCAGCGGATGCGTCGGCGCTGTTGTTGGCCAGCGGTCGCTTGCGGGACAGCAGCAGGGCGGCTGGGCTGGCGGCGGCGGATGCCGATGCCTTCAGAATCGACCGCGGCGTGGAGGGCGACGAGGCCACCACCGGTGTTGACGGCTGCGGAGGTCCGTGACGGTCGGCTGCGGCTCGCTTGACAACCGAGTTCTCATCGATGGCGGCCAGCATGGACTCAGTGATGGTGTCGCCGAGGACATTCAGCGCCTGGGCGTTGGCATCCATCACAACGAAGCTGCCCTCTTCGGTGGCACAGGGATCGTCAGCGTCACTGCAGTCGGCGGGGTTGTCGGCGGCGGTCTCGGGCGGCTGACGCACGATGGGCTGGCCGGTGAGGCCGATGTCGCACAGCCTGGCCAGCTGGGAGTTCACCACGAAGCTGTCATCCGGCCAGTCCAGGCCCTGTGGCGGCTTCGATGGAGCCGCCGCGATTTCCGGCTTCTGCCTCGACTCGGGCAGCTTGAACATCGGGGCACCACTGGTTGGTACTGCGACTGGCACTTCCGGTTTGGTTGGCGCCGGAAATGGCGCTTCCGGCTTGGTTGGCGCCGGAACTGGCGCTTCCGGCTTGGTTGGCGCCGGAACAGGCACTTCCGGTTCGATTGGCGCCGGAACAGGCACTTCCGGTTCGATTGGCACTGCGACTGGCACTTCCGGTTTGGTTGGCGCCGGAACTGGCGCTTCTGGCTTGGTTGGCGCCGGAACTGGTGCTTCCGGCTCGATCGGAACTGGAACTTCAACTTCCGGCGACTCTGCGACAGACAGCTCCAAGGACTTATCCGCCGGCGCCTTCAAAGAGCCGGCGCTGTCCGACGCATCTGGAGACTGTTCCGCCAGCACTGTCGGTGACTTCGGCGTGCAAGCGGCGACTTTTGTCGGCATCATCACGACGTCCGTGTCCGGGGATTTTTCAACCAGCACTCTAGATGACTTCGGCGTGCCGGCCGTTTCCGGCGTCGTGCCGGGATCGACGACCGCGGCAGGCGACTCTGGCGACTGCTCGACAAGCAGCAGCCTCGATGGCTTGGTCGCTGCGGACTCTTTCGGCACCTTGGTGGAAACTGGGAGCTTCGCCGAGCACGCACCGGACAACTGGCGATCGAGGCTGCTAGGCGACATGGAAGTCGCTTCCGGTGTGCCAGCCGAAGTGATCAGCTTCTCTGCCAACGTTTCCGGCGACTCCTCCACCAGCACCCTCGGAGACTTCCGGGTCCTGGAGGCCCCAGCTCCGCCGCTCGAAGTCTCCGACGGCCTCGCGTCCAACAGCCGGCTCGACTTCCTCACCGGCTCTGCATCGCGGCGGCGCCGGGATAGCGCGCGCAGGTGCAAATTCAGCGGCGGCTGTCGCTTCTTGCCGCTGCTGCCGGTGCTGGCGATGGAACTGCCGACTGAGGTGTCGGCGCCTTCCGAGTCGGCTGCAACCGGTCTCGTTGCGACGGCATCTAAATTCGACTTGCTGGTAGGTTCTGGCTCCTGGGCGGCAGGTTTAGATCCATTGACAGTGGGCTTAGATGCATCGTTGGCGGGCTTAGATGCATCGTTGGCGGGCTTAGATGCATCGTTGGCGGGCTTAGATGCATCGTTATTTAGCTTAGATCCATTGACAGTGGGCTTAAATTTATCGACAGCGGCTTAGATGCATCTTTGGTAGGCTTAGATGCATTGATGGAGGGCTTAGATGCATTGATGGAGGACTTAGATGCCTCGTTTATAGGCTTAGATACATCGACAACGGGCTTAGATGCGCCGACAGCGGGCTTAAATGCGCCGACAGCGGGCTTAGATGCGCCGACAGCGGGCTTAGATGCATCGACAGCGGGCTTAGATCCATTGGCAGTGGGCTTAGATCTATCGACAGCGGGCTTAGATCCATTGGCAGTGGGCTTAGATGCATCGTCAGCAATCTCGGGTCCGTGAGCAGCCAGTCCGCCTTGGCCATCAGATGCGGAGGAGTTGGCGCTAACAAAGGCAGGTTCGGGCGAGTTCTCGCAGCTGTTGAACTCATCCGCCTGGCCTTCATCGCCGATGCTGGTCGGCGACTCGGGCAGCTGCGAAGCGGCTGGAGGAGCCGCGTCTGCGATGCCAGCAACCGCTGACTGCACACCGAGTCCAGAAACTGGCTCATCTCCGCCTGCTCTGCCTCAATGTCGGCAGAGACGTCCGCGCCTTCAGCCGCTGGAGCCGCCGACCCGCCGCCGTCTCCGCCTTCGCCATCAACGCCGCCGCCGTCCAGCGGCTCGGACTCCGCCTGCGACGCGATGAAGTCGTCGCCATCGACCAGAACCGACTGGCGACCGGGGCGGCGCCACGGCTTGGCCGGCTGCGCCTCCTTGCTGGAGTCGCCGGCCTTCTCCGGGTTCCAGACTACTCCGAGGGCGGCCAGGTCGTCTCTGCGGGTTCAGACAGGGCTGAGTTCAAGGCTCGAGCACACTGGGGGGATTTTGGGATTAGAGTAGCTTTTCGGGTAGCTCTCATTGAATTTTAAGAATTTTTCTGTGGAGATGAGGGCAGATTCTCTAGAGAGATGAGGGCAGATTCTCCGAGGAGATGAGGGCAGATTCTCTGGGTAGAAGAGGGCAGAATCTCTGAGAGATGAGGGCAGATTCTCTCGGGAGATGAGGGCAGATTCTGTAGGGAAATGAGGGCAGGTACAGATGCGGTCGATTCTTCACGACATAAAAGAGGAGGAACTCTGGGAATTGGTTGAATCTTGCCAGAGAGTCAGACACACCGGTGAGTCAAAAGGTCATAGCTGTGCGAGAAAGTGACACAAAAGGCCAAAGCCACCAACCTCAGCAACTGCTTGGCCGCTGTCACGATGGTCTCGGCTGCCTCCAGCTCGCTGAGCGGCCGGCCGGCAGCGTCCAGAATGACGCGGCCGGCCTCCTCGTCGGCGCCATCGGCGTCGGCCTCGGCCGCCTCCCGACGGTCCGAAACGGTGCAGCCTGGCGGAGCAGGCGCTCCAGCTCTGCGGGCCGGGCGGCGGCCACCTCGCTGACGGTGCGCAGGCCGGCCCGATGCAGGGCCCGAGCTCGAGTCGCGTCCAGCAGCGGCAGGCGTATCAGCTGCAGCAGGTCGGCCTGGACGCCGAAGCACAGGCGGCTCTGGAACTGGGCCAGCAGCTGGTCCAGGGGCGACCAGCCCAGGCGGGCGGCGAACACCGTCACCATGGCGGCGTAGGAGCCCGCCTGCTGCTGCAGCGACTGCAGCTGGCCGCGGTTGGCGCGGAACCGCCGGCTAGTGGCCGCCAGGCCCCGCTCGGCCACCAAGTCGGCCAGGGCCAGCGCCGTGTAGAACCGCCTGTGCAGCCGGTCCAGCCTCTCGGCTTCATCTTTGCGGCCAATCGCGCCAAGCTGACGAACGCGCCGGCCAATGTAGCGCTCGCTGACGCCTACAAGGCCGGCCACGCGCTTCTCCGCGGCGGCAGGCTGTGCAGCAAGTCCGCGTACAGCAGCCAGTCCGGCCCGGAGCCGCCCGAGACGTCGCAGTACACCGGGGTGCACAGGTACACCAGGTGGAGCTCCGTGTCCAGCGCCAGACCGCGTCTAGCGTTCTCCAGCTCGGTAAGCACCTGGGCAGGCGGGGAAGAAGCAGTAGCAGTGAGGGGGAAGGTGGAGAGTGACAAAATGGGAGTGACAGAATGGAGAGTGACAAAATGGGAGTGTAAAATAGGAAGTGACAAAATCTGAGACTGACAGAATGGGAGAGTTACAAAATAAGAGTGACAAAATGGGAGTGACACAATGGGAGTGACAAAATGGGAGTGACGATGGGAGTGACGGAATGGGAGAGTGATAAAATGGGAGTGACAGAATGGGAGAGTGACAAAACGGGAGTGACAGAATAGGAGTGACAAAATGGGAGTGACAATGGAGAGTGACAAAATAGGAGTGACAATGGGAGTGACAAAATGGAACTAACAATGGGAGTGACAAAATGAGAGTGACAGAATGGGAGAGTGAAAAAAACTGGAGTGACCGGATCGGAAGTGACAAAAATGGCAGTACAGAAAGCTGGTAAGAGTTAGAGAAAGAATGTGAGGAATGGCAGGGACAGCGGTTCAAGGATGTAGACAAATTTACTGGCAGCGCAGGCCGCAGCTCACCTGAAGCCCCTCGTCCGGTCCGAGCGCGCTCGCCAGCACAGCGCAGCCCAGGTTGGTTGCGGCCAGCGAGTCGTCCGGCCTCCTGACCAGCAGGTCGCAGGCCAGCAGCTGCTGCAGGGTGTCGGCCACCTGCTCCAGCACAGACAGGCCGGTGCTGGCGGCCAGGCTGCAGCCGATGTAGCTCTCGACCTCCGGCCGGGTCTGCGCCACCCGGACGCCACGGCCTCCAGCACCGCCCGGCGGAGGCTGCGCGTCGGCAGGCAGCTGGCCAAGGGACGCAGCGGCGATTCGCTAGCAACTCCATAGCAACCCGGCGCTCCTGCGGCTGGCAGATCAGGATGCTCTCGCCCCGGGTGTCCACGCCAAGGCGGCCCGCCCGGCCGACCATCTGGCGGTAGACGAACGGGTCCAGCGGCCGGCCGTAGAACGTGGGCGTCCGGACGATGACCAGACGGGCCGGTAGGTTGACGCCGGCGCTCAGGGTGGAGGTGGCCACCAGGACGCGGATGGCGTGCCGGCGGAAGCCGCTCTCGAGCACTTCGCGCTCCTCGGAGGTCAGGCCGGCGTGGTGGAAGGCGCAGGCGAAGGGCACCGTGCGGCCCAGCAGCCGGGTCCAGGCCGGCCGGGCTGGCCTGCAGCTGCGAGCGGACCTCCAGCAGCGCCTGCGCAGCAAGGCGTTGCGATTTTTAATATGGGTGGATGGGAAGGGCAGCAGAGCAGTTCTTCGCGCCAGGACCTCTGGTTCGATTCCGCTCGCGGGCCTCATCAACTTGGGGCATGATTATTGATTATCAGAGGCAGGGGGCTGTGTGCACCCTGGCCCACTTTATGCGACATTGTCAAGCAACCGGCGAGAGGCATTGCTGCCCATTCCGCCGACTCCCCTGAGCAGGCACACAAGCGCGCGAATACGTACGCAGTCATACGCACAGGCACACACTCACACAGGAGTGTACAGTGGCCCTAACTTTAGCCATGTACACTTCACTGTGACTTGATTGTTGGCCCTCAAGTGCGTTAATTGCACGAGCAGAGCCAAACCGAGAATCAAATTGAGACCGCGTACAGGTGCCGATGGCAAACAAGAGCGCCGCGCTAGACCACCAGGCCACGGCCCCTAGAGGGTGTACATTCTAGATGCCGCCACCATGTAATCACCTGATAGTCCAGCGTAGCCCTCAGCCCGTCTCCTTCGGGCGAGCCCTCGCGCTTGATGAGGCCGAAGAAGATTCTGGCCAGGCTGTCGGCCAGCTGCTCGCACCAGGCCTTGGTGGGCAGAACACCAGCACGGAGTGGCCGCGCAGCACCGTGTCCAGGCACAGGGCGCCACCTGCGGCGGAGCGGGTTCGATGCTGAGGAATGCTAGCACAAGGCCTGGAGTGACCTCATTGACCTTTATAAATCCCTGACCTGCCCATAACACTCCCAGCAAAAGCCAGTAACACCTAACCTGGTCAGAGTCGCCGGGCAGGTCGGGCTTCGCCAGGCCCCGACCGGGCCGTCCTCTCGCTGTCAGGCGGTCCCAGTGGCGACAGGCGGGCGTCCAGCAGCTGGGCGGCCGATCTTGGCCATCTGGCAGAGCGGCACTGGCCGGTAGTCGGTGCTGTACAGGCGGCCGCCCAGCCAGCTGGCCAGCTTTCCAGGCCTGGCAGCGTGGCGGACATGCCGATCACCTGTACGGGGCGGGGTCGGTAGTTTAAGCATAGTGACCTTGAACAGGACACTGCACTAGTGAACCTTGAACAGGACACTGCACTAGTGACCTTGAACAGGACACTGCACTAGTGACCTTGAACAGAACACTGCACTAGTGACCTTGAACAGGACACTGCACTAGTGACCTTGAACAGGACACTGCACTAGTGACCTTGAACAGAACACTGCACTAGTGACCTTGAACAGAACACTGCACTAGTGACCTTGAACAGGACACTGCACTAGTGACCTTGAACAGGACACTGCACTAGTGACCTTGAACAGGACACTGCACTATTGACCTTGAACAGGACACTGCACTAGTGACCTTGAACACGATATTGCACGTGACTTTGAACAACGTGACCTTGAACAGCACACTCGAGTGCTCACTGCACTCACTCAAGAGCACAGATGATGCAGATAAACTGTCAGTCACTCACCTGGCAGGACGGCGCCCCAGGCCGCCTAGTAAGGAAGAGCAGCTTGGTGAGGAACAGCTCCAGCAGGTAGCCGCGGCTCTCGTCGCCAATCAGGTGCAACTCGTCGACAACAACAGCTGCCAGAAGGTCGAGCCGGCCCTCCTCAAGCAGCCGGTTGGCCAGGCTGTTGGCCTTCTCCAGCGTGCACACGGCAGCGTCCACCGAGGCCAGACCGCCTGCGGGCGCCTGTCGGTGGCAGCGTGTGGCTTTCGGTGAAGAGCAGCGGAAATACCAAGCTCGACAGCAATCAAGACCGTCGAGATATTCAAATGGTATTGAAAGAAGAGCACCGCAGTGACAAGCAGCACTAGCGCGCTAATGAGCCTTACCTGACCACCGAAGAAACCGCCAACGCGCAGCCCCATTGTGGAGAACAGGCGGCGCAGCGAGTCGGCCTTCTCCCTGGACACCGACACGTACGGCAGAACCAGCAGCGCCTTGCGGCAGCCGCCAGTCTCCGCTCCGCTGCCGCCGCCATCCTGCAGCAGGCGGCGCAGCATCAGCAGCTCCGCTACCAGCGTCTTGCCAGCACTGGTGGGCGCCGAGTAGACCAGGTTGCTGGCGCCGTCTGGGAGTGGGGAGGGACGGACTCGGTGTACATTGAGGAGGATGGACTCGGTGTACATTGGGGAGAATGTACTCGGTGTACATTGGGAGGATGGACTAGGTGTACATTGGGGAAGATGGACTCGGTGTACATTGGGGAAGATGGACTCGGTGTACATTGGGGAGAATGGACTAGGTGTACATTGGGGAGGATGGACTAGGTGTACATTGGGGAGGATGTACTCGGTGTACAATGGGGTGGGTGGACTTGGTGTACAATGGGGTGGGTGGACTTGGTGTACAATGGGGTGAGTGGATTTGTGTAAATTGGGGAATCGTGCTTAAATTCAAGAAAAATCTGTTCACAACGATATACTCAGCCCACTGATTGGCAATCAGCTAAGAACTCCTCAGCCCAGCTCACCCAGCACTCCGGGCAGCCCAAGGCACTCAGCCTGCCAGGGCAGCAGCCGCTCGATGCCCATCTCTCTGTACTTTTGCGCCACCTCGTTAGGAAAGGGCCAGCAGTCCCAGCTGGTCCGCTCGCTGAGGTCCTCCGGCATTTTGGCAGGCGATTGAAGATGAGCAGCCCAGGTCTTGTCAGAGATGCCGCAGCATAAGGAGCAACTCGGAGCACCGCTGCAAGCTAATGGCGACTCAGCTAGTGCAAGCTAATGGCGACTCAGCTAGTGCAAGCTAATGGCGACTCAGCTAGTACAAGCTAATGGCAACTCTACCAATACAAGCTAATGGCAACTCTACCAATACAAGCTAATGGCAACTCTACCAATACAAGCTAATGGCAACTCTACCAATACAAGCTAATGGCAACTCTACCAATACAAGCTAATGGCAACTCTATCAATACAAGCTAATGGCAACTCTACCAATACAAGCTAATGGGCTGACACTTCACCCACTTTGGAAAGCTAAAAACTCCGGACTAAACGCAACCCTAAAAAAGCCAAGCAAAGACTGCAGCAATTCTGAAATATTAATAAATAATTATATTTCAAAATACCGCAAAATTTAGCGCTGCAAAAGCAGAAAAGCACAACAAGCCATCAGAGCGACGTGTCTGCTAGTAAAAAAAAACTATCGAAGCAGACACGCAGCTTCCTGACCTTCCGTTTGGAAAGAAAGCACCTCAGCCACCTGAATCTCAACGAAATATTAATAAATAACCTTGGGGAAAAACACAGAAAAAAAGAAAAAATAACAAATGCAAACAAGCTGAACATTGCAGAAACTGAAGCCCGAAAACAAAGTAAAACAAACGCTGGTCAAAAATCATGCTGTGCTGAGCTGGTTCAGACTCTCAAAAACGACGACCGCTGTCTTTGCGATGCTTGGCCTGGAGGTCCCGGACAGCCGCGGCTTTGCGGCCGGAGCCTCCTGGACCCGCCTGCTGCTGTCCGCGCCCACGCCGACCCTGGCCGCTCGGTCTCGGATTGCGGCGAGCGCGGCTCGGGCCGGCAGCCCCCTGCTCCCGATGACCGCGGCCGGCCGTGGCTGGAAGACCCCGGCCCAACGTCTTCAGAGCACGAATATGGGCGCCCTTAGCCTTCAGCTCGTCATAGCGATCCAGTTGAGCATGCTTTTTATTGCGACGATCGACCGAAAACAGTCCACGCTTGCGCTGGCTCTTCGAGGACGCTTCTTAAGACCACGACGGCCCAACAATGAGTTCTGCCCACGCTCGTGCGCTTTGTCAAACCAAGCTCACGCTCGAGCTCAAGGCCTGGCGAACGACGGTTACGGCTAGTCATCGGCTCAAGCCGCTCGAGCTCAAGGCGGTCGGACGGACGACGGTCTCTGCTAGTCATTGGCTCAAGCCGCTCGAGCTCAAGGCGGTCGGACGGACGACGGTCTCTGCTAGTCATTGGCTCAAGCCGCTCAAGCTCTAGGAGGCCTGGGAAACGATGGTTACGGCTCGTCATCGGCTCAAAAGTAGGATTGCGCCAGTTCATCGCAAGTGGCTCCTGCTCACTACGGTCCCGGTGCCTAGTTGCACCGGGTGCGCGCTCATAACGCCCTATCGCTCCAAGTCCTTGCTCTCGGTGACCTACAGCGCCGAGTCCATGCTCACGGTGACCTAGAGTACCAAATCCATGCTCTCGGTGACCTATAGCGCCGAGTCCATGCTCACGGTGACCTATAGCGCCGAGTCCATGCTCACGGTGACCCACAGCGCCGAGTCCATGCTCACGGTGACCCACAGCGCCGAGTCCATGCTCACGGTGACCCACAGCGCCGAGTCCATGCTCACGGTGACCACAGCGCCGAGTCCATGCTCACGGTGACCCACAGCGCCGAGTCCATGCTCACGGTGACCTACAGCGCCGAGACCATGCTCACGGTGACCCACAGCGCCGAGTCCATGCTCACGGTGACCCACAGCGCCGAGTCCATGCTCACGGTGACCCACAGCGCCGAGTCCATGCTCACGGTGACCCACAGCGCCGAGTCCATGCTCACGGTGACCTATAGCGCCGAGTCCATGCTCACGGTGACCCACAGCGCCGAGTCCATGCTCACGGTGACCACAGCGCCGAGTCCACGCTCTCGGTGACCTAGAGTACAAATGCACGCTGACGGTCTCCCATTGCACCGAACCGATAGTTGTTGCGGCGTTGCGCCATAGCAGCAAAATCTGGCCCATAAACAGCCCGATTCAAAGGCTTATCAACCCAGTCAAGACTGCGAATGATGCCGGTCAACTTTTTCTTGTCTAATATACTTTCCTTGTCTCTGCGAGCGAGCATTCTATCGACAGCTGACAGCGTCATGCTTTCGTTGAGGCTGCTATCGCTTGACTCGAGGCCGCTCTCGCAGTCACGGCTTATCAGGCTGTCACTGAGCAGTGTTTCCTGGCCCCGACTGGCAGATGAGGCCACGCCAGACTCCGAGTAGCCGCCAAAAAGGCGAGGCGAGAGATGGCGGTAGCGGGCTAACGGACTGCGCTGGCGATGCATCGCGTGAGCGGGAAGCATGAAAAAATTGATGAGCTCTCTGTAATACAACTCCACGTTTAATCAACGCCAACTATAAAACCCTGATCCCGCACACAAGCTTGGGATTTACAATGCACACAAAAGCCTCTAAAACTACCGACCTTACACAAGCTAGAATTAAAAAATAACTGAACACGAAAGACTGCCGCGATTTTCACAAGCTCGCAGATGTACAAATGCAGCTGCGCCACGGGCGAGCTCAAACTCGCGCGGGAATCCCGCGGCGCACTCGCAAATTGATCTGTTCTTCTTCAAGGGTCTCTTTTTTGAGTCAGCTTTCTTCTCTGCCAAAGACCAACAATTTGGTATTTATTTATTTGCAAATACAGCGCAACACAATGACAAGCAACTGCACAGAGTAATAAATCATTTTAGCTAGCAAGGTGGCCAAGCCCTTTAAAGCAATTTTCAAATTTAAAACCACCTTTACTACTTTCGAGTAGTTCCCTTCACCCAGGCCACCCCGCTGCCAGTGCAGGGCCATCGCAGTACCGTACACAGTTGACAACAATTGGAAATGCCAGGCCGCCCATAAAAACCCGGAGACGCGGGGCTCCCCCCCCCCCCGCTCAAGCCTCCTCGTCATCATCGACTTCCTCGTCACCGCTCGCCATTTCCGCGTCGTCGTCACTGCTGCCGCCATCGTCGGGATCGTCGTCAAGCAGCTCGGGCACAAAGTAGGACAGGCCGTCGTCCAGCACGGTGGAGGTCAGGCGCACCCTGCCGGGGGCTTCGGCGGCGGCCTTGGCCGCAGTCTCGCTGAGAAGGTCGTCGGTAAGCCGGCCGCCGCCGCCTTGTCCCAGCAGGCGACGGCCGCACCCGGAACTCGGCCATCTGGTACTGGCACAGCTTCAGCACCTCGCACTGCTCCGGGTGAGGCGGCGACCCCGCCCGGCAGACCAGATGCGGCCGCTCCAGGTGGATGACACTTTGACCAGGCGCACAGGCAGGCCCAGCTTC